>OU342429.1:1692500-1997500 GCA_910589575.2 Carcina quercana | reverse complement strand
CGGAGGGCCTCTTTAGCATCGGAATTGGATGTGGATTGTGTGAATATTTGGGGGTGAATTAACATGGTTCAGAGTTCATACGTCCGACACAAGATTGTTTTTATTTCCTTTAATCAGGAGATTCGTTGGAACGAGCAAAAATCGGAAACCGTCCACCGCTGAAACTGAACTCAGTACTACCCACATAGCGCTAATTGACTTCCCAAGACGCTTGCATCCACTGCCTCTTCGTGGCGTACTCGATTGTCAGTCGAACCAGTAATATTTCAACCATCTCTGTTGCCTAGAGGCAGTGGCTAGACACATATTCAGTCCCGGGTTTGATTCCCAGGGGGGTAGGGCTTTTCTAAGTCCGCTTTGCTAGCTACCAACATGTTATTCAAGTCTGTCGACAAATATAACACTGTTGTGTTCAGATATGAAAGGCCAGCGCTTTATTGGGATGAGTTTAGACGCCTTTCCGTCGATCCTGCCTTAATGTTACTTACGTCAGATGAGAAGAAGGTCAAGTACAAATTCATTCTACATAAAAAGAGATGACACGAATCATCTCCGATAATAATTACTGTACGAGTAATCAAACCTTTTTCTACTAAATCGCACGGGCATTTCGTACGAGGCTCGTCCGAAGTAACTAGTAGAAAATAAATAGAGCTCGTTCTGTAGTAATTACGCTAGACGGATAAATTGGTGCCCCGGGTGTTATGTTACCGGCTAACAAACATAAGGCCGATCCCATTTAGGGTTCTAGCACACGTGTCCGTTTTTGCATAGCGGCTTCTGTTGTTTAGTCTTAGGGCCTGCTGATAATTGTATGTACTTTGTAGTTTATAAATTGACACTGTGTATAATAATTGATGTTTCGTGCGGTCACAGGAAGCCGTTGGTGCCACTTTAGTACAGGTGCTATACGATTGTGATGGTAATCTGTGTCTTTAAAATTGTAGTATTATATTTATAATTTGTGTTTGCTAGGAAGTTTATATTAATAGGACAAAATAATGTTTTGAAGTTCAATGGCACCCGTTACTGCTTGCATCTCCAGTCCAATACTTCTTCGTTTCAAAAAAAAGTTCGTTTTTACTCTCTATTTGTGAAAGACTACACGGGCAAAATATACCAACTATCATCATCAGCTGAGAATCGTCCAATGATGGACATAGGCCTTCTTTATGGCGCGCCACATCGACCTGCATCCAGCGTCTCCCCGCGACCTTAACCAGGTCGTCGGTCCACCTAGTAAGGGGGACGGCCCGGTAGACGTTTCCCGGTACGTCACCATTCGAGAACCTTTACTCCCCACCGGTTATCGGTTCTTCGAGCGATGTGACCTGCCCATTGCCACTTCAGCTCACTGACTCGTCGAGCTACGTCATTGACCTTCGTTCGTCTACGGATTTCCTCATTCCAGATTTTATCACGCAGAGAATTTACGAGCATAGCTCGTTCCATTGCTCGCTGAGTGACTTTGAGCTTGTTTATTCGGGCCACAGTAAAGGACCACGTTTCGGTTCCGTATGTAATCGCTGTATATGGGGTTTATTATATCTGAAACGAGGGATAACATTGTATACACTCCTTTAGGAGATGGAGTGTAACTCTATACATATTATATCCAATTACTGTGGATATAAGAGCACGAGGTCATGCCGGTATGTGTTTTAGGATATGGGCCTCACGGGATCGCAGATTGTGTACTGTGATGCTAGGGCGGATAACATACAACCGGTCAACGAATCGTATGAGGAATTCACCATTCAAGCAAACCCGGTGAAGTGCGAGTCAGACTCGCGCAACGAGGGTTTCGGATTGAATATGAATAATTAACATACTCAATATCATATCACGATCAGGTAATTTGCACAGAAAAATTACAAAATAACACGCGCAATAGACTAGTTTAATAAATTTGAAAACTTGGTTAAGTATATCAAATTATATACTTTAATATCTACTTATTTCTTCCAAAAAAGTATATTTTAAAGAAAAAGCAATATTTACTTGACACATTTTTGTATTTGAAAAAGCAATTCAGATTTCCCTCGAAAACGCTGAATAGTGTCATGGCGTCGAATGACGTCACAGTCTGCGAAATAACCTGCAGTAACCTGCTCTGTGGTACGTCAACACTCAACAACAACAATGATGTGTTGCGAGGCGTGACGTAACACTTTCAGATTGGTGTTCGCTGTCACGTGACTTAATGCCTATTTTTTTTCGAATTTATTTTCTAAAAATATTAATAATCTGTAACTTTTTGAGAAATAGACTGCTTTTTTCTTATCTTCGTCTCTTCATTTATAATTAGAAACTATAAACCAAGCAATTTGTTATTAGTGGACACAAGCCTATTGTTACTATATAGTTTGTCATCCCTCGTAAAGTGGTGATTTTAATATAGTATATTTAAAACAATTACTTTTCATATTTATTCCTATACGTAAGACCTTGCGTATACAGCCAAGAACACACAAACAAAGAATTTAGCAAGATGTTTCTGATATTTCTGCTGCCGCTTTCCATCTCCTGAAAAACTACAACTGGGATAACATACGACAACCCTATTCTAAAGCTGAGACGTCTATAAGATAATCACTACAATTTATATCAAGGAAATAAATAAATTAACAACACAAACATGACGGAAGGTGTCAATTTTTCCGGGAAAACATCAGAGTCAAGAATCAACGAAGTGCTAAACCAAATAACATACCCGCGAACGCTCGCCGAAGTCTCTTCCCAACTCAAACACATCCAACTTTCAACATTTACGTCTTGAGAAAAAAAACCGGTGTAAGCCAGTATCCTAGGCTTTCACATAAAAAGTTGGTAGCAGGCCCGAAGCCGCAATGAATAGCGGTTTAGTTGTGAACCTAAAAAGTTGTTAAGCGTCTAAGTTGGTAAACACATCGCGTTCCTAACATAAATCATTGACGAAGAAGTCGCGGAGCAAGCGGGTTTGTGTACAACATACGGGGACCAAATGGGAACTGATACTTTCTCAATTTATTCTAGAATTCTTTGGCGGGAATTTATACTAGATAGATAGATTTATTTTCCTTAAGTTCCTTATCGCGCGTTGTGAAAGGGGGCTAGACGGGAAAAATTCTTACGAAAAATTGTCACGGCACTTTTTGCTATAGTAAGTTAGCGTCATCTGTTAGTACGACGTACGTAGTAGTAAGTCGATACCAACAGTACAGCTATGTGACGACAGATGGCTCTGATTAGTTTTTACATCGGCAACACATATTTACTTATCACTAGATTTACTTTTTACATTTTTACGTTACATTGAATGGAAATTTGATTTTGATCTGTGTTCGTTGAAAATGCTGTTGTTTGTGGTTTTGGGATTCCATAACAAAAGGATTGGCACCATTACTAAGGCTCTTCTTAGGGCTATATCTTTTTCACCTCTCCAGCACGAAGAGTCGTTTCCCATACCCACATGTGTAGTGTGTAATGTTGAGCTGGTGCGTGGGCTAAAGTGTGTATCAAATCTGTGGACGCTGTCAGTGACATGGAATTGCTGGAACTCTCAAAGAGCTAAACAGCACATCATTCTGCTCAGGTATGATTGCGTATTTTTGACTATCGCGTACCGCTGTTAGATAGGAGTTTGTTTAGGCTTGTTTCACCGATCTTGCTTTTGATAGCAGAGCCTCGAGCCTTCTTACAGTGTCAGCTCGAAGCTTTTGTGCACCCGGATTAGACATAGTGCAGGCCGGATTCGAAGCAGGTTCCTGAATTTCGTTGCCGTATGTTTCCAAAGCAACACCAAGTCAATGTAAAGTTCGATAGCTTGAGAGCTCCGAACACTATGAAAATGCTTTCAGCCCAGTTCATTATCTCACTCTTTTGTGTTTCGTCCGGTTTCGTTTTAATTAACACCCTTTATAAAATGACGTAATTAAATTTTAGAACACCCACTATAACGAGGTTAGTTAGGCGGGTTCAAAACAATGTGAATTCCTTTAGTTTGGGTAATGTTGTAAGAAATATAATAATACCTCATTGTTTTAACTTAATGCGGCCTTAACAAGGTGCTTACTAGGCAACTTAATTGTATACACAACTTAAAACGTATTGTTAGCTTAATGTTTGAACTCAGTTTCAATGAATGTATCAGTAGAAATAACATGAATTTAAATCCCAGTATTTTACCAGCGATTTCCTCCACGTGTAATCTCACAAATTATCCAACGGGAAACACTTGCTCGTTCGGGATAAAAATTAGCTTTTGTCCTTTTCCAATTCATTTTTATATGTACGGTGGGTTTGCACCTCTGGCCCTGATTTCATTCGATGGTATGTGTCAATAAGGGCTTTGGATAGCAAGCGTGCGCAACAACAAAGGCTCTACAAATCTTGTTTACGCTGATACATTTCATTCTTTCTATCGACTACGACACCAACGTCGACCTACTTTATCACCCATACGCGGTCACCAATCTGCTTCTCTCACTCTTTCATTAAATGTGTAGATCTATGAGGTAATCACAATTGCACATGTTCAACAGTGGGCTAACACAGCCAATTATGAATCCTGACTCAATAACCGTTGCCTGAAAAAACCCAATCACCTCCGTGGATGTTGTAACTGGATTTTTTTTGTGGCAAATCGTTCGGAATCCAAACTGAATTCCGCGTCCATTAGTGCCGGATAGTTGGCTTAGCAATTCATGAATAGGTAACAACGATTGCTTTCAGAACCCCTTCGATTTTTTAAAGGCTTACTTTGGAACTGAAGCTTTAATGAGAATGCCGGTCGTGCATCGATTTAGTTATCCTGCAGTCTTTGTGAATGTTTGAGATATTTTTTGTAGACTTCGGGATTTGCTGTTCGATTTTTAATTCCACAAAAGCGCTATTTAGTGAGTAAGTTTGAAAAGAGAACGCTTCGTAGCTCACACAGTATGACTCGCTAGAATCGAATGAACCAGAAAACTATTCACATTTTAAACATAAGTATAATAATTCCACAGAGTATTAAATGAATCCGCGGGTGGAAAAAATCTAACTAACTATGAAACTATGAAATTAAAATTGATTTCATTCCACCACAACCAATGAAGCATCAAAGTCTTGCAACAGCATTCACGAGTAAATTTTAGTAAAGTAGAAGTGAAATGTATGAAAAACAACAGAAAAAATGTTTAGAACAAACTTGATTAAAAATCAACAAATGCTAAAAAAGCCGCATTAATAGTGACGTCACCCAAAAACTATGCAATTTGTATGTTGCTCATCTGATAGCAACATTATATAAGGCCGTCGAATGTATGCGACAATAGGCTAGTTGACACCAAATCAAATAGTATTTTAAACCATTAAGGGCATTATAAAATTACTATAAAATTTAAAATATCTAATATTATTCAATTTTTTTCTGAACTTTTAAAGCTTATAATAAAGCACGCAAAAATTATTAAAAAACCCAACTTGCTCGAATTAAATTTTTTATTTCACATTTTGCTTTGTAATTACATTGTGAAGATTTTTTAATAACGGAGTGGTCACACAAAACGTTATTTCACGAGATAACTCAAATATTGTTAAAAGTGGCATAAATTTTCAACTTCAATGCCTAGTCGTGACGTCACGTCTAGATCCCGATTTGTATGAAGCGTTTTTGCACCACGTGACTAGAATCACTTTTAGGTTATATTAGGAAAACTATAAGCCATATAGAAAAATCTTTAACAAGGCTATCTTTTCGCACGGTCTCTCGAATGAGGGAATAAAAAAACTAGTCTCATCCCTATTGAATGAGCAACTCCTGCTTACACTCCTCCTGCACTGCAGTGCATTCATTGTTAAAACATAAACTTTAATGTTTTTACGCAAAAGTGTTGTTTCACATGCTCTCCACGCTGGACCGTGGAGATCGCTCATGTCGAGAGCAAACCAATTACCATACCGATGACACGACCCATTTAATTACCGGGTAATTAAAATTTTGATAAACGACTCGACAAACTGCATTGCGGTGTTGCTGCATTTTTAACAAGCTTTTATTAGCTGCACTTGTATGCAACTAACGAAGTATTGGAAGTCGATTTTAACGTACTTCTGATTGTAGTGCCTTTCGAGTGTGTGCATTGGGGTGACTTTGTAGAATTACTTACTATAGTAATTTGTAAACCTAAACTAGCTAGCTCGACGAGTCAGTGAGCTGAAGTGGGGGGCAGGCAACATCGCTCGAAGAACCGATAACCGGTGGGGAGTAAAGGTTCTCGAGTGGCGACCACGTACCGGGAAACGTCTACCAGGCCATCCCCCTACTAGATGGACCGACGACCTGGTTAGAGTCGCAGGGAGTCGCTGGATGCAGGTGGCTCGGGACCGGTCGATGTGGCGTACCATGAGGGCCTTTGTCCAGCAGTGGACGTTTCCCGGCTGATGACGAAACCTAAACTATATATGACATTTATATTTTAATCGCCTCCGTGGCCTAATGGTTTAATGTTGGATTCACAATATAATACGGAGGTCCGCCTGGCTAGCTACCACCCTGTTACCTAAGTCTGCCACCAAGCAGTAGTGTTAATAGCACTATTGTGTTCCAGTATGAAAGGTAACAGAGATAGCGCCTCGTTAGCTTACCATCCAACGGCATTATCGTCACTTACCATCATATGAGATGAAGGCCAAGTGTAAACTCATCATACATTAAAAAACATGCTTCCGATGTACCATAAAACAAGATAAAACAACAAAATAACCACAACAACTAGAAACAAATGAAATATCACGCACGTTCGTACGCAGCAGGGCTGGGCTGGGTAAGTGTCGCCGCAACTGTCGACCCTATTAGGGATAAATAAGATTTATAAGGGCGTTGCTTCACTGGCCGGCCGAGCCCTGAATGCTGATGCTCAGACAATAGGGAAGATGCAACCAAATTAGATTGGGTTGAATTGTATTTTATAGCTTAACGGACATTAAAATAAATCCCACCAAAATAAACACACGTAAAAATTTTGCTTTTTTATTTGGATTTCGCAAGGACTAAATGTCTCAAAAATTTAGTTCCTCGAATAGTAAAATGCTTATTAGATTTAGTTTTCTCATTGCATTTTGAAAACTTTATTATAGGGGTATATAACACATAAACGAGACATTTTACGAGATAACTCAAAATATCAAACAAGCTCCATACATTTTAACGCTCTAAAACACGTGTGACGTCACAAATGTCACCAGATTTATATGGAGCGTTTTAGCACCGCGCGACTAGAATTACTTTTCGACGGGTTGTAGTAAAAAAAGTATTAGTGGTATCGGGAAAAAAATGGTTGAGGTATTTACCTTTTTACATGGACTATCGATTTAGACAAAAATATTCTTCCATGCATCTTCCCCATTTAGACATAGGCTGTGGTACGTGACTAATGGGAGCCTGGTACAGGCGTTTAGTGTCTTTAATAAGGCCTCGCTGTCAAGGCCAAGATGATTTCAAGAAAGATAAAACTCGTATAGAAACTACACTTGCCACAGAAGTTGACAAGTGATAACAGACATGACTAGTTAACTTTATGCTATTTCGATAGTTTATCCTTAGATCGCTGTTTGTCAAGTTTATTACAGGTTTACCCAGGATCAAAGTGTCTTTTACTCTATTAAAAATCAGATACGAAAAAGCCTGTCGAGAAGTGTTTCTTCTATTTATGACTTTTATAACTGGATTTTTGCAACTTATGACGCTGATGGTTTTCAACCGACTTCCAGAAAGGAGGGAATCTCAACTCGACTATATTCTTTTTGTTTGTATGTTACGCGATCATTTCGCCAAATTCGAATCGATTTTGACGTTTACATTTTGTTTGGTAGATCATTCAGAGTTGGTCCCATATAATTTTATTTCGAAATTGATTTTGGAGAAAATCAATAGAAAACAAAATATACGCTTAGATATTTCTACCTCTAAGGGTGAACATTTTAGGATACGAATACTGAAAACTTTTCGCAGCTGAAGGCGGTTATTTAGTTATTTTTGAATGCGTTAATTATGTCAGGACGCCTCCCTTCACCAAAACGAAATTTAATCCCGAACCTCATATAAGATCCACCACGCTGGCCCATTAAAAATGTATAAGTAAAAGCTAAAGCGGAAAGTCAAATGTAAGAAATGACAAAGTGCCGGCGATAAAAAAGAAAAGTCGCTGGAAAAGTTTGGTTGCGGTGCTCAGTGCTCGGCGTTGTTGTGTTGCTCGCTAAGTACGACATACATTGTACTTGCTGCTGTAACCAAAATGGAACTAAGCTTAGGCTTAGTTTGGTATGGAACTAGGTATAGACCTAGCGCAATACTGCTATAGAATCAGGGATGTACTTTGATAGTTTTTTATCTCCACATGGCCTGTACGTCAATTTCTCTGTTGTGTTTAGGTAGCCAAAACGAACATATATTTTCTTTCATTTCATTTTTAAATATAACATAACTTTTTATGTATTCGTCCTTACCATGTGTGTATGACCATAATTAAATTTTTGATAAGATTAGTATAGTGATATCGTTCGAAAGACTTAATAAGAATCCGATATCTCCGTGGCCTAATGGCTATATGCTTGGATTGTCATCAGATTTGCCGGGTTCGATTCCCAGTGGGGGTATCTATCGGTACTCGGTTTGGCTGGTGATAGGCTAGCTAATGTTATCTAAGTCTGCCTCCGAAGCAGAGCCAGAGCCTCATTAGCGTGAAGCTTCTGGATGCGCATGCTTTCTATCTAACGGCCTTATCGTCACCATCACGTGAGATGAAGGCCGAGTGTAAAACCGTTATACATTAAAAAAAGAATTATTATATGTCATAACCAGAATATGTCCTTAAGAGGCTATGTTGGTTAGACCACGTGGCCGCGTTCAAATTTGGATTGTTTTGTAGCTGTCCCTATCCGAGCCCTATCCTACCCGAGCGCGTACGGTGAGACAGTATACACTACGCGAAGTTATCCACCCGTTATTTGGATGTTTCGTAGTCCAGGGATCATTTGAAGGATACAGTATATTATGTAACCATTTTTTAATACAGTATACTAATGAAATTTCAGATGTCGGTGGTTTTTCCAAATTGTTCTAAATTGATTCATACTCTTGTAAATCAGGTTCAAAGTTGGGCCTTTTTACCACCGTAAAATACAATTCTTTGACGCCCTGTAACTCTGGAAGTATATATTTAAATGAAAATCTGACTCACCACCGACACAGATATTTGTTTCTAGATTGGGTCTTGAAAATATCATAGATTTTCATAGCTTAATACTCAAAATATGACTGGACTACGTTTGTATGGGCGCTTTGACACCAGCATACCCTCTTAACCGAACGAACGACAAGAGCTTGCGTTTAATCGGTATAATAATAATAATAAAATTCTGTATTTTAGACATACATCCACATTAATATAGGTAATATAGTATTGGGTATTTAACTAAAAACATTTTGTCTGATTCGATAGTCCACGTAAAAATATAAATAGCTCTATAAATTTGTTTTCGATACGACTAATAGACTTTTATCACAACCCGCCGAAAAGTGATTCTATTTGCGCGGTGCTAAAACGCTACATATAAATCGGGTATGAGTTGTGACGTCACACGTCTATGAATTGGAGCGTTATGTTTGAAGCTTGTTAGATATTTTGTTTTATCTCGTAAAATAATGTTTTTATGTATTATATATCCATAGAAAAAAATGTTCAAAATGCAATCTAACTACTACTAAACCTAATCTAACTAAATCTAATAAGCATTTTACTATTCGAAGAACTATATTTTTCGCAATTTTTGAAACTTTAAATTCTTGCCAAATCCCAATAAAAAATTTAAATTGTTAAGTATTTGTATTTTGGGGTGCTTTCTTATAATTTCCGTTACGGTATAAAATAAAATTCAACCCCAAAATATTTAGGTGTCAAGTACCCAATTAGTATATTATGACGATGTATTTTTTAAATGCATTAATTTGCCAGTAATCATTACAAGTACGTTGGTGGACCTAATAGTCTACTTGTCGTCGTGTATTGTGCACGGTTTGTCTCATAAAGCTGACTGCATGGTACAGTCGAGTGCTGCAGTCACGTAGCGGCAGACCTGCAATACGCGTGCAGCCTTGCTGTTCAAGTACCGAACGTACAGTCGCGGACAGAAGCTAACAACTCAGTGAAAAACGTGAAAATCTTAAGAAATGACCAGTGCGTCTACCTTGAGTTTACGTAGTCGATATCGTATATCGAATACTATCGGAAATGCTGCTCAGTCGAGATGCGGGTGACAAAGACAGCGTTATCGACTGCGTAAGCTCATGGTAGATGCACTGTTGTATGTGTGAGTCATAGTCATAAACAACCCATATATGTCCCCACTGGAGGGGCTTAGGCGTATTCTACTACAGAGAGTGTATGGGATATATTTTACCACGCGGGATCAGTGCGGATTGATAGACCTCACACGTCTTTGAATTTCTTCTCAGGAGTGTTAAGGTTTCCTCCAGCCAATAAGCCAATGGTAATGATTTTTGTTATTCGTAAATAAATTCCAAATAACAATCAGGAACTCATTGGTACGAGCCAGGATCGAACCCAGACCTCGATTGTTTAAGAACTGACGCTCTACTCAACTCAGCTACCTGGCTGCATATGTGAGTAACGTGTGCAAATTTTCTTTGTTGAAATTTATTTTATTCCCATACTGTTCGCAAACACAAAGATATACGAATACGTACACTACTACATAAAACAGGTCCTTTACTTAAGTTATAAACTAGATTTTGTATGCGACCTCCTTTGCGGATTTCAAAAATTGCCCCACGAGAACACAACGTATATTCCCGAAAATTTATTTTCGTGCCAAAGGGCTTCGAACCTCATTGGTGTATCACATACGACGTTTCACTTGCAAGTACATAAAAATCACTATGAGAAATACGTCAATCGACAGGGAATATATTTACAAAAAACAATTAATCTTTGTCGAAAAGTCGTAAAAGTTTACCAACCTTGAGATATTTCAGTTTAAACATATAAAATATATTTCTCAATTTAGATTGATTTGGACTACTGTTGATTTATAACTATTAGTGATTTAAATCCTCACTATCATAATCAGCTACATAAGTCCACTGTTGGGCACGAGTATCCCTCAAAGCCACGTCAAACTTTGCAGACTTTCCCATAATCGCCTCACTTGGTATGTCAAAAGGTAAAATGCCGCTATCTATCATAAGATTTCTTCCCCAAGTCACCTTATATATTGCACCCAGGCTCATGGTGTAGCCCTGTCAGAGACGTGTCGATACTAAATTGATTTTTTAAAATATGTAATTGTAAAGGATTTGTAGCGATATTCATTTCGCGATAATCCAAACTCCTATTTGAAGGTACTTACTTATCAAAGACAGCTATTATATTTTAAACAGTTATGTCAAAAGAAATTTGATTTGGAAACATTCTGAGTGAACTCCCGTTAAAAGTTGTAATCGAAGGCAGAAGTTTCACGTTGTCTCCTCGACTGTCCGCCAGTCTTGCAATTATTGTCCAGTGCCGTCTAGCCTCCCTTTAAAACGAAAAACTGATATTGCGCTGTCGTCCAGTAGTACCTACTACAATCGCTTCCATTGTGAGTGTATTTTCTACGGCACTGTACTACTTCCATTATTGAAGTAAGTTTAAAAGATTGTTTAGTCTGCTGCTCCAATTTATACTTTTGAGAAATTGGTTGTTCATTTTTATATTACTTAGCAAGCTTATAACAACATATACCGTTGAAAGTGAAGTGGCTGAACCAAGTCGTTATGAAGGGATCATTTATGATTTACCCGATTGCTAAGAAAGAACGGTAGTGTTATTTGAGTGTAATACTGAACATGTGCCCATGTTCATCCACCTCCTGACTCCAGGATAAGATCAGCTTGATGGTGCCAAATTATTGTATTGTGATCGCACTTACATACAATTGAAAAGTTTCCAACACGACTAGATGTAGGTTAAATTGACTTGCTGGATTTGTTTACGTATATAATTAGTTAGTTATATGCCAAATATAAAGAATGTAAAAATAACTTACAACAAGACATACCGGTGCCATTGTTCCTGTCTTGTAAGTGCAGGAGTTCCTTCATTGTTCTCAAACTAATTTAATCTTTTCTCGTAGAGTACCGAGCGGAAAGAAAAACGCTAACATCTTAATTAGTATCTAGGTTATACACGCTTTGTGAGGCTTGGAGAGCTGCCAGCACAGCACGATACCAGACGATACTGGCTGCTATCAGTATTGAAATATTTCATTCGCCAAGCGTGGATTCGGATGTATAAAGGTACTCACAAACCGGACAAAGCAAACAAACATTTTGATCCTAAACTTATTACCAATTGGTAATAACTTACTCAATCTAGTGTCACATCACGTCACGCGGCCGTACAAGACATTTGACATACCATTGACTTTTGAGATCAAAATGTTTATATGAAACGTTTCCCAATGACCGCTCTATAACCTATTACTATATTTAAATCTCTCTGGGTACTCAGTAACAATACTGTAACATATTTGTACCGAATATCTTTTTAATCGACCAATATTAAATCGTAATCAGCTTCAAAAGTCGGATGAGAACCGTTAGACGTGTTTGTGACATATTTGAAACGATACACTTATATCAAACTAGTCCGCGAAATTATGGCGTCGACTTTTGTGCACTAAGTCTTTGCCGGACATAGCCAAATAATGTTTGCCCTAGCAATATCATTACACATTTAGCCTTGTTTACTAGAGAAGAATCAATAAAATTTTCTAGAAGGAAAAATGTTCTTTCATGGACTCAGAAACTCATCAAATATATTTTTTCCTTATTAAGTTGAGTGTTTCGTATTTTACAACAAAGGCAGGCAAAGGAAGCGGCTCGTGCAGCTGAACAGCCCGGTATAAGGTTACAATTGAAAACGATGAAGGTAATGTATCTACCGATATCTCGGGAATTGTACCACAGTAGGGTGACAATGAATTTCAGTACTGCGTCTGTATTCACGCTGGACATGTGAGAAGTCTGTGCTGGACAAAACCATTTTAGGTAAATCTTGAATAAAATGTATTAGTTACGTCAAGAGGGAGATACAGTGAAAGATTGATAAGAATAAAAAAAGATGCGCCATATCCTGGCTACATTTTTACATAATTTAATTTAAAAAAACTGTTACTATTTAAAAATCAAGGAATAATCTAGAGATATAATTAAAATTACTAGAAACATATTTTTGGTTATATTTTGTTGGTACATAATCATTACATTATTTCAACCGACTTCATAAAAGAGGAGGTTCTCAATTAGGCGGGTATGTTTTTTATTTTGATACCTCAAAGCCAATTTTGATGATAATTTATTATTTAAAAACTAGTGCTTCTCGTGTGTTCCAATTCTGATAATGGCATCCATGAGGAAACCATATAAGTTTAAAAATTGCTGAAGACTTTTAGGGCAGTTGAAGTCGGTTTCTGGTTCTTTTTGAACGCGTTAACATATGATGCGAGTGACAAAGACAAAACCATAGTTAACGATAGCGGGTATACTCACTCTCAGCTCACTCATGGTAGATGCAATAGCTGTTTTCTCTCTCACTGGACCCTCGCAGCGTGGCCACCGTACTAAATAAGCCCGCGCATCCCGGACAGGTGTACACCGGGCTGACATTAATGAAATCAGCTGACAGCGATACATAGAGACTGACCCAACTCAAACGTGACACATATTGCTTTTTCTCCATCTTACAGCTTGAGATTTACTGGCCAGCGCTCGAGATGCCTTTGAGGGATTGGAAACGTTCGAATGGTTTTGTGTACGTCTGATTCTATATGTGCGGATAGGGCTTTATGGCAGCATACACAAGAAAATAGCTTTCAGTGCGGCTTGTACTCGTACAGTCCGTTCGTAAAGACAGTGTCACCTTTGAAAAATGCCAATGCTATTTCGAATTCAAAGGCGCCGTGGTGTACACCCACTGGTGAATTTGCCATATTTTATCGAAGCATCGTAGTAAGGCTGTAATTGTGACTTTGTATAGTTCGGCCGTTCAGAGAATGCGTTCCTGAAGGGTCGAGATCTAACTGACGACGTAACATTGAAATGGCGTTCAATTTACGAAAAAAATGTGTTTGTTGTTTATTTACACTACTAATTCATAATCAGCTTTAAAACAATATTATTCTGGCAAAAGACAGTCAATGTTATAGTTTTATACTGAATATAGTGTCAAATAATTAAGAAAACAATATTTTTCTAAACCAATACTGCGCTCTTACAAGGTTACGTCTGCTTTTTATTATTGTAGTGATGTGCCAAAAAATAACAGACAGATGTAACTACTATAACGTTAATTATACAACGTTATTGTACTATGTAAAATTATTCATTTTGCTTCCGAATAAAATTATAGTAATGGAATGTACAATAAAGAAGAATAGCGAAAATTCACTTCAAACACTTTTAAATCATTTCAGCATCTTAAGTTAACATATTTCTATATCCTTGATTTCATTCATATCAATTAAAACCTGCCAATTATTTAATAACAAAAATAAATCATTTAATTCAAAAAGAAGGATGATCATTTTATCATATTATCGTGGAACATGTCAATTTGTGGTATAACAGAACATAGCCCGGTAGACGTTAATCGGATAAGACGAATCACCGTTATTTTTGGGCCATCACTAATTACAACTAACTGTCATCTGTCAGGAACGCAATCTCTCAGTGGCCGAACTATAGTAACTGCTTGTATAGAAAATCTTTTTTGTTTAATTTTATGCTTCGTGATTTGCACCCATTTTTGGGTATATTACATTATTTTGCTTCCTCAAGCAAATTATGAGCGTTATTTAATACTGGTTTGTTAGAACATTAACCACATATATTATACTATATACATAATACTCTTCGATTGTACTGACATGGTCTAGGCGAATGGACTATACTTATACAGTTGGTCCGCTTAGTTGAGGCAAAATATTTACTGAGTCTTTGCTTGTGACCGCGATGAGTTATATAAGGTCTTTGTGCATTAGCAACCTTCTTGTTTGGTTTAGTCGCCTGCGTGGGCTAGCGACTTCAATTTGATATTGGTATTACTAAGGCGTTTCCATGACCCAGACACCCCCGAACGGTTATACTTTAAAAAGAAACTTTGAGATTTGTAGACGCGAAAAAAATATATATGAATGTTGACGATGTTACCTTTGACAAGACATCCAACCATACATATTTCATTCGATTCAATTAAATTCTAAAGTAACCTCCAAGAAGAAAAGAAAGCCCGGAAGTCCCTGTAGTGAATTTACGAAGCCTGTAAATAAATATAATTGATAAATAAAGTTACAGCTGCCTTAATAATTTTAAAATTGCACAGATAATAAAAGCTTTAAAAGTGCTGTCTTGTGCACGTAAACCGTGGTCCAAGTTCTCTCTGATTGATGACTACACTCCTTTCGTAACTTTTGCATTTACGCACAAAAGTTTTCGGCCGAGTCAGAATGGAGTGAACTTAAACTCGATTCACGTTGCTTGTCATCGGTTCAATGAGGAACAGCTATGTTTCTACTTGGCTCTATGGTGCTGTTCTGTAAGATTTTCTTTTTTTAGGATGCTGTAGCATCTGTGTGTAAAATCGGATAGTGATGATTTATGGCAAGGCTTAGTGCCATCATGGGAAATCTGACGTGGCGGCTTCAAAGCGGCTCAATAAATACTGAATATTGTTGTACTTATGAGTTTGTATTGACTAAGTATGTGATGTTTTATGAGCCGTCCGTCGTCCAATTAAAATAGATTTATTTATTTTCAAAAAAGATATTGTCTTATACAAAAATGTATAAATCTTAAATAAGAAACGAACTTTACAATATCTTCAAAAACAGCTGTTAGCTAAGAGTATTAAAAAGTTTGTTGTATGTTGCCTCCCTTAAATATTTGTTTTAATTTAATTTTTTTTTAATTTATTATTCCCCCGTGGGAGGAGTATTTGTTGTTACAGCGGCAACAGAAATACGGTTCATGTGCCTAGCGACAGACGGACACAGACGGACAGTGGAGTCTTCGTAATAGGGTCCCGTTGGTTACCCTTTGGGTGCGGAACCCTAAAGCTAACAACATTAGAAAAACAAAAAATAATGTTTTTACTAATTCAATAACAAGCTCGGAACAT
Source organism: Carcina quercana (assembly GCA_910589575.2). Lineage (NCBI taxonomy): Eukaryota > Metazoa > Arthropoda > Insecta > Lepidoptera > Depressariidae > Carcina > Carcina quercana. The sequence continues at coordinate 1,981,301 of OU342429.1, read as the reverse complement.
GAGTAAACTTTAAAACTATAAACAACATTCAATAACAAATAATTTAAAGTCAATAAACTTAAGAGCCAATAATTTCTCGAACCCTGCGATAAATCTATGCATTATCAGTGAACCAATAGAGACGATGTATTTAAATTAGTAGCTTACAATGATATCATCTACTCAGTCGTTGAGCGTAATAATAACCGGTCGTGTCAGATTGTTTTTGTACTTTGAAACCTTGTAAACCTTTAATCATGTTTTGGCTGTTGATATTCATAACAGCGGTGTTTATGGTAGTTTGGTTCATGAATAATAGTGACTACTGGAAGAAAAGAAACGTCGTTCAAGTGAAAGGTGCTATATGGGACTTTACGTTTGGGAGAACATCTCTGGCGGAAGTGTATAAAAAGTTCTACGATAGCTATCCAAATGAACCTTATGTTGGAATATATTTTGGTACTAAGCCTGCTTTGGTTTTAAGGGATTTAGAAGATGTTCAGGCAGTGTTCGCCACAGACTTCCAAAGTTTTTCCAGTCGGGGTATCGTCACGAATCCAAATGATATATTGGCTGACAATGTACTGTTCATTGATGATTTTGGCCGCTGGAAGGCCATAAGACAGAAATTATCTCCAGTTTTTACTAGTGCTAAGTTAAAAAACATGTTTTACATCATGGAGAGATGTGCTCGAGACTTCACTGATAAGATCAAGGAAAATCCAGAAATGAAGGAAAAGCCATTTAATGCTCTTTATACGTATACTACTGCATCCATTGCTGCTTCAATATTTGGAATAGAGGCCCAATCAAAAAATACTATGGATTCCCCTTTTCTACAGATGTCATGGAAAACTCTTCAACCGAGCTTTAAAAACAATTTCTCGTTTTTTATGGGTAATACTTTCCCCAGAATATATAAATGGCTGGATTTGCGAACCTTTGATGAATTTGAAGATTTCTTTGTGGGCGTAGTGAGAGACGTACTTAAAATTAGAAGAAATGAGACACAGAAGCGTCATGATTTCATTGACACTTGCTTAGAGCTACAAAACCAAGGAACCATTAAAGATTTGACAACTGGATATGAATTGGAGCCAACCGTAGGAGTCTTGGCTGCTCAGGCGTTCTTTTTCTTTCTAGCTGGCACTGATACGTCAGCAAACACCATGCATTTTACATTACTCGAATTATCTAACCATCCAAAGATACTTGATAAAGTTCATGAAGAAATAGATAAAGTATTTAACAGCTGTGACGAAAAAGTGTCGTACAATGATATTGAAAAGTTGTGTTATATGGATATGGTAGTTAACGAAGCTATGAGGAAATATCCGCCAATAGGTTTGATTCAAAGACTTTGCACAAGAGACACCACTTTGCCAGGAGGGATGAAAATGGAAAAAGGGAATATAGTAGTAACACCTGTCTTTGGTATACACAGAGATGCGAAGTACTATCCGGAGCCTGATGTGTTTGACCCTGAGAGATTCTCTGCGGAGAATGTTGTAAAAATACCTAAATTCGCCTATTTACCATTTGGCGAAGGAAATCGCATATGCATTGGTAAGTTGAATATATTCATCACTATTTTAAAATCTGTAAAAATACCGATTCCTAAAACCAGTTTTAAACACGTTAAAATTTTCTCAAATGGCAACTATACACTTTTTACTGACAACTCACATGAGTTAGACATTCTCATAAGCAAGCGTACTCGTATATAGGCAACGCACGTCATTATATCTGTGAATTTTAACTACAAATATTTTGGAATTCTGTTCATATTTCGAAAGAAGAAAAAAAAAGATATTGCTGAGTGGTCAAGTTGGTTGAATGCAGAGAGATTTAAATATAGTAATAGGTTATAGAGCGGGCATAGAGCAACGTTTCATATAAATATTTTGATCTCAAAAGTCAACGGTATTTCAAATGTCTTGTACGGCCACGTGACGTGATGTGACACTAGATTGAGTAACTTATTACCAATTGGTAATAAGCTAAACTTATTACCAATTGGTAATAAGTTTAGGATCAAAATTTTTGTTTGCTTTGTCCGGTCTATTACTATTAATGTTAAATGTCTTTGGCTGAATGGAAAAACGATTGTCATTGTTTCTTGTCAACATAAAATAATCAATATTGCTATCTCTTTGACTTGAGATAACCCTATATTTATTCCATCAACAGTTTCAAACACAACTGATTATAAGTTTGATAATGTGTTCTTGAAACTAATTCTACAGACGAGTGTTATCTACGAGTATCTAATTGTTTATTTGAAGTAGGACTAAGTACTTTCATCTTGCTTATGTTATTTTTGGTGTATTTAATTACAATTCAATGATTATGCAATAATAAAAATACAAAATGAGAGCTAGGAAGAAGCTGTATTTAAGATGACAGTTGATCTTATAAACGATTCAGAATACATTACAGATGATACACAAATATGAACAACAACAACATAAAGCCGGGGAGATGTTTGAAAATTAATTAATGTATGAAGTATTTGTCTAACTACTTACTATTTTTACTGTAAAGGTACGAGATTTGCAAGGCTTCAAGTGAAAGCAGGCTTGGCGTGGCTGCTTCGGAGATACACGCTCCGTGAACAGTGCTTGAAGATCGAGGGGTTTGAAAGAAGCGTTTTCGGTTTACGCACACCTGATCTCAGATACGATCTGTTGCAAAGAAATATGTGAATTATTATCGCTTTTTGAATCTTATATATTTTAAAAGTCTGTTTAAGTACACCCACACACAACACACTCTGCTTGAGTTCATTGTTTTGTGTAGGTAAAAAAAATTAAATCAATATTTATTGGCTCTAGTCTTACGAGTACTGTCAGTTATTTGTATTAATAATATTATTATAGCTTCCCATTTTTGGCTTTAAACATAAACGTCTTAATGAAATTTTACAGTGAAGCTTGTGCCATGCCATGGAATGAATTTTTAGTGTAAACTATAGGTAAAACTTAGTTATAATGCTATTTTTGTTGCACACAATATTTGGTCAACTTTGCTAAAATATTATTATTATACAATATCATAATAGATTACAAATGTTTCTATCAATTTAAAGTGTAGAATGTCAAACATATCAAAAAGTTAAATAGCCTTTGTTTTTAAAATGATTAACAGTCTCCCACTCTTATATATCAAAAGGGAGCTTGTTATATACTTTAGATGCCATTTGAAACATGATTTTCTACATAGCGTTGTCTTGATATGACATGATAGAGTCTGTAATAAATGACTACGACGAACTCTCCCTATGTTTTTAAATAATTCCAGAGAGCTGCATATTATTATGATACTTTATGCTATTTTATGTTCTGTTTTGTGTGTGTGTGTGCAATAAATAATATTTGATTGATTGATTGATACTTTTTTACACAGATATTGTTCCCGTCGAATGAAGTCACGGCACCTACCTAGTGTTCCATGAATAGCATTCTATTAATGGAATAATAGAACATTTCAATCTAAATTAATTTCCACCCCGTATTTCCTCAATCCTTAACTAAGTTGAGAGTTGAATCGGAGTGAATCGAGGCCTGCGCCGAATGCCAATCATAATGTTCAGACCTACATCATTTTGAATCCCGAGGGTCACGGATTAACAACTAGATTTGTCTTATTGAAATTACCTCTTGGTTTATTCGGGAAGGGTTCCAGCGGTTAAGGTTCACTTCGCCTTGGACTGGTAATGAATTCATTCAATATATAAAAAGATTTTTCTTCAAAACAAGTTATTGTTATTACAATTATCATTTGTTAAAACTAGCAATAATTATTAAAAAGATCAGAATTCTAGGTCAACGGGTAGTACCTTATAGGTTTTGGTTCAAATCAAATCGGTTTATTTGCAGTCATGTACATAGAGTCATTAGATTTGAAATAGTGTTTGGATCTACATACATGAACCCTGTCAGGGCATACCAAAAATGTGTAAGTAAAATTTTATACAATAATAGTTCAATGTCAAATTTTATACAATAATAATTCTATGTCAAATTTTATACAATAATAATTCTATGTCAAATTTTATACAATAATAGTTCAATGTCAAACTTTATATAAAAATAGTTCAATGTCAAATTTTATACAATAATAATTCTATGTCAAATTTTATACCACAATCCAAAAAAAAGATAGTTTATACATGTTTATCATCCATAAATTCCTTTATTGTGTAATATGATTTTCCAATTAAGAGCGACCTTAATTTATTCTTAAATTGTTTATCTGTCTCTTGTTTTAAAATATCAGGAATATTGTTATATACCTGGATAGACCTGTAATAAGGACCGTTTTTGAATATTTCCAATTTAGGTTCAGGAAGTTGAAGTTTGTGCTGAAGGCGCGCTCGAGGGTTATATTTGTATAGGTTTTTATATTTTCTTACAAACATTGCTGTCTCTATTATGTATAATATATATAGAAGGGAGCGTTAGAATTTTTCTTTAAGAAAATGTGTCCTACAGCTGTCCATTGGTTTTATGTTCACCAGTATACGTATCATTTTTTCCTGTAATACGAACACATCGTTATGCTAATAGCAAATATGAATTGCGACAGTTCAGTTTTTAGTTTTTCAACATGTTGTTCCCTTGCATTTTGTATGGAAATGGTCTAAAATACAACTATATCTTTTTATTGCGTTGACCTATAGGTTTGATTTTTTTCACAGATCCAAGGGACGGCATTGAGTATTCAATATTAATTTTAACTTGATATATCCATGTGTTCCTGAGAGAAAGGGTCTCGACAGACAAACGGACGGTTAACGAAGTTATCCGATAAGGATTCCTTTTTCCTTTTGAGATACGGAACCCTAAAAAGGGTGAAAGAAACTCAAATATTGCATTTTTCATGGCTGAGATTTGTGTGCAAAGCATACACAAAAAACAAGCTAAACACAAGCATCCACGTCACAAATGTAATCATGAATCGCAGTGCTTTCTTAACGTTCTTTTATCCCTATCCTATTATCCCTACGAGTATCAACGGTTCGCGTTGAATGGTTTTATCAAGTCAACTGAGACAAGCGGGCGCAAAAATCTTGTTTACCATAAAATAATCTGACAGATTATTATTAACTTGCTTCTACCCGCGACTTCGTCTGCGTGGTACTTATAATTTTATCCCATGAGAAATATTTTATCGATCAGCCTATGTCCTTTTCTGGTGTTTTAACTATCCCTATAAAATCAGCTCATTTTGTACTTTCCGTTGCATCGTGCGAAAGTGATTTTTTTAAAGTGAATTTATCCCATGTTTTGATAAAAGACAGAAAAGACAAATGAAACTAAGTAACAAGTCACTCAGTATAGTGAACCCTAGTGTCACATCGCATCACACGCCAGTACAGAATATTTGATACATGACTAACTTTATAGATCAAAGTTATTCTATGAAAATGTTCGCAATGCCCGCTCCACAACCTATCAGTATATATTTTAAACTCGTTGTAAAAGACACACAAATAAAAAATTGATTTTATATTTTAGGAAATGTGGATTTTTTAAACAAGAATTTGATAACAAATAAAGGCTTTAAGTATACCACTAGATAACACCCCGCTCTTCCATAAGTCAGAGCCTATCCTAGTAAAATTTTATTTGTCGATACGAAAATTAAAAATGACACAATATAATTAATAGAAAATTACTTACAACTTCTTAAATTTAAATACTAAACCTAGTCTATCAAATCTAGATTTGTTAGTAAACTTAGCCTAGATTCGTACAATTACACAAAACATACTAAAATATTATTTACTTTACTGATAACGAGTTATATTAAACTGTATGTATATACTATATTACAATATTGACAAAAGATTTTTTATTTATTTAAACTTAAATGTAATTGGGTATGTAAAGATTTTTATAAGGCATGAAAATAAAAAATCCATTTGGAGATATTTTGATTTTACATCATATTTTCTCATTTACATTTCGAATTAGTTAAAGTTTAAGTTATAAGTTCTTAAAAAAAACGCTGACATTCATTTGACCCCTTATATTTTTCATTTTCATTCAGATTCATTTATATCATTTATATGTTACATATATATCAGATTTATAAATACTCGAAACTTGCAAAATAAGATTTACATTGATAGTTGACACTTTTGTTGACATACTAAGGACATCGTATTCATTTCATGGCTTTTATTATTTTTAATCAAACTAACACGTGGATGGTTCGCTTCATAGTGTATGAACTTATGACGTCATAAGTTCACGCAGTGTCGTGATCAAGGTAGATCTAAAACCAATGAATATATCTTATATCTAGTGATCTTAGAAGCAAAATATTCAACATAGTTTCTTATATTTGTGTTTTCATCCAAAATATGTCATAATAATAAATTATGGCAAAGAATCACTTATAGTAAAATTCCGTCGCGGGTAACAAAAAACGATGTCATAATTGTGTGTGTTGATTGTGTGAGCGTGACTGAGGGAGTATGTATGCATGTATGAAAGTACTTGTGTGTGAGGATGTGTGAAAGTTAAACATTACAAGTATGCTAAAATAATTTGTTACGTCATGTCATAATTTAACGTCTTTATTATCATTACATTTAAAGCTAGGTATAGCATATCCTGTATGCAGATATTATTCATCTAATCCACTTCTTGGAATAGGGTCGCGCGCGGGTAAAGCTGTAATCCATGGTCCGTGACGTCATCCGGACACCCAAATCACGGTTGATCCACCCGTCAATATCTCAACGTCGCGGTGCGCCTCGGACACCGGTCATTTATTCTGGTGGCTTTCACGGACAAGGAGATAAGAGGAGATAGGTATCTGCCGGGGGCATGTGTGGCGGGAGGAGTTACACTCTCATAAATCCAAATATAGGCACGAGAAAGGTAAGCAGCACACTCTAAGACAACTTTTTTAACAAGCTTTTAATTAACTTTGTAATGTTTGTGTGTTTATAGAAGTTAAATCTTGAAGTTTTATTTTATTTATTATTTGAATGAAAAAAGAAACCTCCTGTGGAATAATAAGTGCCCCGTAGCTTATCTATGTTCAACATGGCGTAAGACGGAAGGCGATTACTCTATTAAAAATAAATTTTAATACAAAAACTTGCTGTGATTGCTGGTCAGCGACAATTTACAGTCCATAATAATATTTTGTACAATTTGCGCCAGTTATATTTTCTCATAACAATTTTTTTAGAAGCCATGGTGTGGTTACTCTGTTGGGTACACCGTCAGTCGTTGAACTATCGAGGTCTGGGTTCGATCCTGGCTCGTACCAATGAGTTCCAATTTGATATTTGTAATTTAAGTAGTAATGATAAAAATCATTACCATTGGATTTTCGTTGAAGGAAAACATCGTGAGGAAACCTGTACACTCCTGAGAAGAAATTCGAAGGAGTGTGTGAAGTCTACGCACTGGGCTCGCGTGGTGGACTATTTGCCATACACTCTCTGTAGGACAGTAGGCCTGAGCCCCTGCAGTGGAAACATATACTGTTACACAACCTATACTCGTATTTACAACTATCGTACAAAGGCTTTTTGGGGACAATTTCTCGTACTGAATAGAATGAACATGAACTCTGTTTGTTATTTAAATTTGACACGTAATTATGACAAATCAATTGAACTGAGCGCCCGGGACCTTCATTAATTCGTGGTTACATAATTTTGTTAAAACAATTTACTGACGTTCATTTGAAATTACTTCAACAAACAGGTCACTGCGCAATATGAATGTCGAATGGAAACTGAATTTATGAGGTTAATAGCTTTTTCATGCGACTACGCATGTACACTTGAGCACAAAAATATATATCAACTTTTTGAACCATGTCACATTCACCTTACATTGACATTTCCTCATGCAAGAGTGAATGTGATATGGTTCAAATGTGACACATATTTTTTGAACGACTTTTTCCATCGTGCTAAAAAGTATCGTATGTCTTTTTCCGATCCATCAACTATCTCCATACAAAAAAATCAAGCCATTCTGATTCTCTATTACGACGTCAAGGGAGGACAGAATAATCAAAATCATGAGGACCCAGCTTTCCAGAGGGACGGTACACCTATCGCTTTTCGGTTTAGTTGGTGGAAGGACATTTTGTGTGTCTGCTTATCTAGTTTCCACCGTGTTACCTAAGTAAGACGCCAAACGGCTTAATTACACTCATCATTAGCTATGGCTGTTCCCACGTCAGAAAACCTCTAGATCTCCCTCAGAAGGTAACCTGTGCAACGCAGCTACCGGATGTCTATGATCACACCGCAAACTGCTCGTACCTTCTGCTGTCATCACAGTCCAACATAAGTGTGTCAGTGATGTCATCAAAACATGGCCGCTGTAGACAATTTTAATTTAGAAGTCCTCTATTCTTCTTTCTCGTTCTTAATATAAAAAATATTGAGTGAAACATTTAAGAGAGAAATCTGTTACAGTTTAAATATTCCAGTCCCAGAAATAATCAAAATTTCCGTGAAACCGTTTTATTAAACGCGCACTGAACCATCTGGGCTGACCAAATCCGTTTTTTAATTCACTCAATGACTCGACGAAATCTTTAAATAGAAAAAAGCAATTTCTCCTGCAAAACCCTAAAAAAAGAAACTTGGGAATTCTTAATTGCGTACAAGCCGTTTTATTTATTTAAATAAGTGCGGAACCCTTTCCAATATTGATGGCTTTCCCTTTATTTTCCCACCAACCTTTTTCTGCAGCTCTCGAATCCTTATTCCTATGCCGTTGATGTCAGTATCGATGTTCCCTGTTGGAAATGTATGTTGGTAGTTGTACAGTGAATAGATTTATATTCAATTTAACTTTGCGTGTTGGGTTTCCATTTGTAAGTGTAAATATAAAAGTTGTTGATGTATTTATTGTAGCGACAAGCGCGACTATGACCTTGTTGGATTTTGGATTTATAATTGTATTATATGTTTGAAACTTTAGAGTTATACAGAGTCAGTATCTCCGTGCCTCCGTTGGAATGATGATTTCGGTAGTATAAAACATCTTTACAATAATTCAAAACATGCAATTTTTAAGGGTAAATAAAATTTGACACTGCTTGATAAATTGTATGAATTATTTGCATGCCTCCATAAAATGTCAACCACCATCTTATCGAAGTCTTCCACTAAAAAGCCAGTGTTTATATGTTTTGTTCCTGTATGAAAGTTAGCAGAGATAGCAAATCATTAGCTTGAAACTTCTGGGTGCGCACACTTACCATCCAACGGTCCTATCGTCACTTTCCATCAGGTGATATGAAGGCCAAGTGAAAACCCATCACATAAAATGTATGTATCTGAGCTGATTCAAGTCGTCAGTCCTTAAGAGGAGGTTCTGAAAGTCTTGTCTCCAGCTTATTCTTTTGGTTTAAAAATGTAATCTTCTTTTGCCCCGTCCCACTTGAGTCTGACTTTTCTCTCGGCTGAGAGTGCAGCCAGACTCAAGCATAGTAAATAGTCCTGCCTGGAACCATCGTATGACTCTGTACCTTTTGCTGTGGAAACGGCTGGTCCTTGGTGCTCTGAAGCGAAGGTATTTTTGGGAGCTCTGATCTGAGGGAAAAAGGTCCTCGCTCTGGGTCGTACCTGGCTCAACGTATCTCGCTGGTTATCCAACGTGGCAATGCTGCCAGCGTCAGAGTACGTTTGAGCCGGGTACCTGAATTAGTTATGCATTTTGTTTCGTTTAGTTTTTTTTTTACCATCTATTAATAGATCTATCTGCATAATTATTTTCGTGTAAATAAATTGTTCTGCTTGCCATTCGGCATAGGCCTCCTCCAACCTTTTCCATTCCTTTCTTTCTTGAGCCACTCTGTTCCATGTGACTCCTGCCACTTGTCTAACATCATCGTCCCACCTTTTCTGTGGTCGACCTCTCTTTCTCTTGCCTTCCCTTGGGTACTGTTAATGTAATGTAATAATGTTAAGGTAATGTTAGTTCATTACATAAGAATCAAATGTACCAAGTGATCTGAATAAAAATCTATATTATTATTAAATAAATTGTTCTACAAAGATAATTTGTTGATATCTACAGCAATGCCTAAAATAGGCAAATTGAGCGGTCTTTGTTTTGCGGGCCCGTTATTACGAGTATAACATTAATGTCTATATCAAAACTTGATAATGAAATTGGATTCAATATGATGACAATAATGAATGATGTGATATGGTTGGTGAGTGTAGATTGGGTTCGAAAGTCGTCCTCAAAATGGCTGGGATTTACATTGGGTCAGTAGCTGACTTCAAATGTGCTTCGAATTCAAGGCAAGTAAACGCTGACACAGAACTGCCGTCGTGTAAACGTATTTGATGTCATTTCACTGACTGACTTGTGCACTGACTAAGCCGATGTAAATTTGACCGATGTTTCATATATATATATATATATACATTATCGAAAAACAGTTCGTGTCTACGGCATCTATGGCATGCTTAAGAAGTAAGGAAATTAGATAATTCGAGGCGCAAGTAGATTTCTGCACCGAGTTCCGTTCTTCATTAGCATATTACCTGGAAACGACAGATGCTGCTCACAAGTTTTCGAACACAACTTGCACCTGCACGCGTTTATCTCCCTCCCCCTTACTGCATAGCAATGAGAGTGAAAGAGACCGCAACGATGTTGAATCTTGGTAGTTCCGAACTTTGTTTACTCAATATAAGTGATTAACAGAGTTGGTGGGTTTGAGGTTGGCTGGCTTAGTAGTGGAACTAGATGAATACAGGTGTACAATGATATGGTTTCCAGGAAAATGGACCATCAATCCATGAGGAAATACAAACAATTGTTGCTTGTACGAATGTCAGACACATAGAGGGTTTTCGACGTGAATGGATGAATAAATAAACATTTTTTTTTTTTTTTTTATAGAAGATAGACCAACACTTGACCTCAATCTCACCTGATGGTAAGTGACGATGAGGTCGACGATGTTACGTGTTGGTCTAGAAGGTGCCTATTTACTCTTCTTTTGAAGATTCCCAAGTTGTAGCTGTCAGGGAACACGGAAACCGGTAGTGCATTCCATATTTTTGCTGTACGCACGATAAATGTGGAAGCGAAACGCTTGGTGCGAGCTGTAGGAATATCCACAGTGTACGGGTGAAGGTCTGCCGTTCTTCTGTTTGACCGGTACTTGAACGGCGAAGGTGGAATCAACAAAAATAGCTCTTGCGCACACTCCCCAAAATGTATCCTATAAAATACCGAAAGGCAGGCAACCTGACGCCTATGTTCGAGGCTTTGGAACTTTGCCTTATGTAACGTATCGTTGCCTATCAGTCTCATAGCTCGACGCTCCACCGAGTCCAAAGCAGCTAGTTGATAGCGAGCTGAACCATCCCAAAGATGGCAGAGGTACTCCATGCATGATCTTACTTGAGCGCAATATAGACTCAAGAGCTGTGATGGCTGGAAGTACCGTCTGACCTTCGATAGGATGCCTAGTTTTTTGGCCGCAGTTTTTGCTATGGACTCGATGTAGCTCCCGAAATTGAGATCAGACGCGATTTCCAATCCCAGGAGCTCGAGACGGTTTGTTATCGGTATGGATACATTTTGGAAGGATGGAGCAAGATGAAATGGACTCCGCTTCGCTGTGAACAGACACGCCTGTGTCTTCGACGCATTGAATTTAACTGAATTGGCTTCGCCCCAATCGGACACGGCCTTCAGCGTCAGTTCAACACGTTCTACCATATCCTCTCTGAGGGATCGGGTGTTCAGACTACTGGCCTGTGCGGTGGACACATAGCTCTCTGTTACTGTGCTGTCATCTGCGTACCCAAAGATACCGGGCATTAAAAGCAGGTCGTTGATGTGCAGCAAAAATAGAGTAGCAGAGAGAACAGATCCCTGAGGGACACCAGCATTGATGCTCAGCAGATCAGACGAGCAGCCGTCAATGACTACTCGAATCGATCTGCCCCTCAGGAAGTCCGATATCCACAGGCACAAGCCTGCAGTTACCCCATAAGCTGGAAGTTTACTGATAAGGCTATCATGCCAGACCCTATCAAAAGCCTTCGAAATGTCGAGTGACACGGCAATAGCTTCGCCGTGTTTCTCGATGGCTTCGCTCCATTTGTGAGTGGCATAAATGAGAAGATCCCCAGTGGACCGGCCACGGCGAAATCCGAACTGGCGGTCACTGAGGAGATCATTAGCTTCCAGATATGCCAGGAGGCGGTTGTTTAATGCACGCTCCATAATCTTGCAGAGTATGGAGGTGATTGCGATGGGTCGGTAATTGTTTGGGTCAGCACGACTGCCTTTTTTAGGCACAGGCTGCACGTTAGCCAACTTCCAGGACTCGGGGACTTTCCCAGTGCTCAGGGAGAGTTTATACAGGCGTGTCAGGACAGGGCACAACTCGGGTGCACAGTTCCGCAAGACTATTGCTGGGATGCCATCTGGACCACTGGCTTTATTCACGTCTAGATTGCGAAGTATCTTCAGTACCTCCTTTTGATGTAAATGGATATCCGGCATTTCGGAATCACAACGGGGTACATTTGGTGGAGTTTTGTTCACAGTGTCTAGACGTGAGTTGCTCGCAAAAAGAGATGCAAATAGGTTTGCTTTCTCAATCGCGGAGTGAGCCAGTGATCCGTCAGGTTTCACCAGTGGGGGCAAGGACGGTCGGCAGAAATTTGCCTCGACAGATTTGGCAAGAGACCAGAATGCTTTACTCCCAGAAGGGTAAGAAGCTAGTCTGGCTCCAATACGGCCAATATGGTCAAACCGAGCCTTGCGCATAGTCTTCTTGCAGGACTTGGCGGCTGCGTTGAACGCTTTCTTTAATCGACTTGTGTCCGGAGCTTTACGACTACGAGCATCTGCCCATTCCAGGTAAGCGGAGTGTTTTCGTGCTTCAGCTCTCGTGCACTCCGAATTAAACCAAGGGCGAGCTTTACTCTCGAGTGACGTGTCGAAATACGGAATGAAATACTCCATAGCTCGACAAACCACATCTGAGATTGAATTAGCGCAGCTCGACGGATCGTCTGTACTGAAACACGTTTGCCGCCAAGGATAAGATGCAAAGAAATGACGCATCTCATCCCAATCTGCTGACCTGTATCGCCAAACTCGCCTGGTTCCCTTGGTACTGGGGTCAGGAGGTGAGTAAACAGATACAGATTTCACCAGACAGTGGTCAGAGGTACCTAGTGGGGAGGAAACCGACACTTGGTATCTGTCTGGATCAGTTGTCAGCAGAAGGTCCAAGCAGTTTGCGGTGTGATCATCGACGTCCGGTACTCTCGTTGCACAAGTTACCAGCTGGGTGAGATCTAGCGAAAGAGCTAATGCCCGCGCCTCTCTCCCAGCGTGGTCGGTCTTCTGGTATGGGAACAACCATTGTTGATGGTGAGCATTAAAGTCCCCCAGAAAAACGAGTTGTGCAGACGGGTACCGTTGTTGTGCATCTTCAGCTGCTTTGCCGAGATAATCACATAGCCTCGTCGTGTCCTGATCAGTTCCATGTGACCTGTAAACAGCAGCGTAGACCAGCTGGTGCGTACCTGTATCCACCAGTAACCACATTACAGAAAAGCTTGGGTCCTCAAGGTTCCGGAGACGCCGACAACAGATGTCATCACGGGCATACGCACAAACTCCAGCTTTGCTAGCAAATTTGTGCTCCAAGGAGTACCCTGGGTAATTGAGGTATGCTGTGTCTGTCGGACATCTGATCTGAGTCTCCGTCAGGAAGAGCATGTGCGGCCTCTCAGCCTCAAGGTGTTGATGGACTGAAACGAGATTGGAGTGCAGACCTCGGATATTACTGAGGTGCACTTTGAGCGCGAGGACGTGCTTCCGCTGTGGAACTCTTTTTGCTTTTCTGTACTTCATGTGGGTTTTTTGGTTGGAAGAGTGAAAATAGGCAGGAGGAAAGAAGTGGGACGAGACGCGGCACTGCTAACCCAGTGGTGCTTACCATGTTCCCCACTGATGGTAAGCTAGTCTGGAGTGCGCAGGGACGCCCGAACCCCCCCGGGAGTGGCCATCGGGTCCTCGCATCCGGTCGCCAACCGGCACGATGGAGCACCCCGGGATTTTTCGCAAGGTGGCGGGGCAGCCTTTCATTGGTGGCTAACCAACTACTTGGGCCCCCTACTACCTGCGGTCGGCCAGCGGAGCACCGTGCTTCGGATCCTGCTACCCTCCACGACCAGCTGCCCGGCGGGAAAACAATGGGGCACCATGACCGGTCTGCATGCGCAGCGCAACTGTCCCGACCTTTCCTCCCAATTAGCTACTCCGTGCATCGTGCCGGAACGCGGTGTTTGCCGCTTGGCGACACGGATTTGCACGGAGGGTGGTAACCAGCCACGGCCGAAGCCTACCACCGGTAAAGATGCTGCTCGTTTAGCGCCACCCAGGGGTCACGTGTAGGCAACTAGGGCAAAACCTACGGACGCGAGCAGCTTCGACCCCCAAAAACAGCATAATTCAACAAAGCAAAAAATCAACATAATCTGATTCAGATTTAAAAGTGAGTACGAAGTACGAAATTCACGTAGCGTTCGTTCCCAAATAAAGAAAAAACAAATCCCCGTCGCGTTCATGTTTGCAGAGGATGTATTTATCTTCCTGTCCTGTTGCTACAGGCCGATCGACAGAGTCAACTTCGTTAAGACACACACTTGGCTGTTGTTTTTACCCTCGTCGTAACACGGCAAATAGGCGAATGTTTACCGTGAATCATTCACGTTGCAAATGTCGCGCTGGAATCGAACGTCCAAACTCAACCGAGTTTAAAAACAGTTACATATTGAACCATATATGTTTTTCTTAAGCCGTGGTAGGTTTGGGTAGAGCGTTATTCCTTGAACAATCGAGGTCTGGGTTCGGTCCTGGCTCGTACCAATGAGTTTTAATTCGTTATTTGTAATTTATGTACGAATGATACAAATCATTTCTATTGGCTTTTCGGCGAAGGAAAACATCGCGAAACCTGCACACTCCTGAGAATAAATTCAAAGTTTCGTGTGAACTCTATCAATTCGCACTGGTACCGTGTGGTGGACTATGGCCCATACGTCCTCTGTAGGCTCTGGACATATATAGGCTGTTGATGATGGTGTTAATCGTAATCAAGATTTGACAATTATTTTCCTCGTATTCCTTATTCAATCGATGCCTTCGATCTATGAATACAATATGCAATAGCTATATAATGCATCAGGAATATATAAAGACTCGAAAGCATCCTAAGAAAGGGATATCCATTTTCCCTTGCTTCATCCTTCAAAATGATCTCCATACTGACTACTGACCGACAATACGAGTAGGCTTGTGTCCACTAATAACAAATTGCTTGATTTATAGTTGCTAATTATAAATGAAGACACGAAGGTGAGAAAAAACCAGTCTATTTCTCAAAAAAGTTAAAGATTATTAATATTTTTAGAAAATGAATTCGAAAAAAATAGGCATTAGGTCACGTGACAACGAACACGAAGAACGCGGCGCAAGAAAGTGTGACGTCACGCCTCGCAAAACATCATTGTTGTTGTTGACGTTTTCATATCACAGAGCAGGTTATTTCGCGAGCTGTGACGTCATTCAAGACGCCATGACACTATTCAGCGTTTTCGAGGGAAATCTAAATGGCTTTTTTAAAATACAAAATACGTAATGTAAATATTGATTTTTCTTTAAAATATAGTTTTTTTGGGATAAAATAGATATTAAAGTATATAATTAGCCAAGTTTTCAAATTTAGTCAACTAGCCTATTATTTAGAGTCCAGATCAGGGCTCCATAATGTTCTCCGTCTCTTTTCAAAAGACGCAGTATTGTGAAAGACGAACGGAAAGAAATAAAGAAAAAATGTATTTGCAAAGTACATTTAGATAGTAATTTCAATTAGTTCGATGTAATCATATCTAATAAGGATTTTTTAAATATAAATAATGGCTTTAACCAGTGGTTATCTAGCCAATGACGAGTAAAATTAGGTGAACAAATTTTGAGGTTATAAACTACGAGTATGCCGAAGCCATTTCTTCAGCTTTCTCAATAAAATGTATAATGTGTACATTTTATCGCTTAATTTGGATTCTTGACGAGAACTTCAAAGGCCAGCCTTGGTTTCAACATTATTCGAAAGAATCCATGCATGCCGAATGTACTCGACATGATAAACTCTTCGGATCGCGTCGAAACCCTCGCAATTTTGCGTAATTGATACTATAACACCGTCCATGACACTTTTTGCACTATATCACACCATTATAACACAAAAAACGCACATAACAGTATTATTATTCAATTATCAAAATTGCAATGAACCACCATTTTTCAAGTTCGCGCCAAGAATCCCAATAAGGAATTTAATTGTTAAAAATTTGTTTATATATCGTTTATATACCTTTGATAAAAAGTATTGTGGGCAAACTTCGTGCAAGGGACTCTGAAAACACATCTGACTACCTCTCCAAACCCAACGCCAACTTCAATGCTAACTTTCTACACGAATTCAAAACACTGTAAGAAACGACTGGGCGAATGCGTTCACTGAGTGGTTGGTTTCTCATAGACAGGGAAACCACTTAATTAGTTCCGGCCGCCTCACAAAGGTCAAATGGTGAAATATAGAAGACTCCCCTTGGAGACCCCATAACTTCGCATTATAACCTCGTTAGAGCGAAAGAGACGGTGATGGCCAGGGTCCAATTTAGCATAAGGGATCGGCGAGACAGAAATCGGCTGAGAGAAAATTCCTTGTGAAATTACCAATTATCTCACGGGAATAACTAGAATTATCACTTGAGTCCTGTGTTGCGGGCAGACAATTTTGGCTGATATACCTTTACAAGGAGGAGGAATAAGTAAATGAAGTAACTGGTTTGAGCAAGGCTCAATATGATCAATGATGCTATAAATTTGAGCTGTAGCTCAACAGTACACCATCGCCTGGTAGTGCACTTTATAAAAAAGTAGTCTAACAAGAATAACGCTAATGTTTCCTGGGCATAATCTTGTAATACTTGTGTCTGTGGCTTGTCAGTTTTTAACCGACCGAGTAAGAAGGAGAGTCATGATTTTCGAGTGTATGTTTATTATTTAACCGTCTCTGTAGCGTACATTAGTTTTCTGTAGCCTAATTACTAAATTGATCTGCACCAACGACGGTTTTTCTTTATTGCATGACTTATATATATATAAGGTTATAACAATAACCGGTGATATCAACATAAATCTAACTCCCAAAATGGCAGAACAAAACCAAGAGCGATCGAATAAGTGTAACTACTTAAACATGCTTTGTTTGTATGGGTTGTTGCCAGGACACATATTGCCAACAAGAGGAGACCATTGCTTAGATCATTTCATTCTTAAATTAGACAAGAAAACTACTTCCGCAAGTATAGCTATCCTAAATACCACAATAACAGACCATTGTATGATTTTCCTTAGCCTAAGAAACCTTAAACCTATACAAACTAAACAGAAGACCAAAACGATTACTGACTTTAGTCAAGCAGTAGTAAGTCTGTCAAAAAAAGAAATTCATAAACTGCTATTTAGTAACGACCCTCATTTTATAATTGAGGAGTTAACTACAAAAATTAGAGAATCTATTAACGACAACACTACGACAGTAAATATTCCTAAAAGTAAACGAACGATTAAGCCGTGGGTAACAGTAGGTATTCTGCGTTGCATCAAAAATAGAAACCGGATGCAAAAAAGGTTAAGATCTAACCCACATAACGAAATTTTGAAAATTGAGTACAAGCGTTATAGAAACTTTTGCAATAAACTTATCAAAAAACTGAAAAGGAAATATGAACGAGATCAACTACTTAAATCATCAACGAACTCGAAAACTTTATGGAAAAATATCAAAAGTATAACTAATTTAACACAAACTAAAACTGATAACTGTAAATTGCTTAATATTAAAACTTCGTCTCCAGATTCAATCAACTACGTTAATAGTTTTTTTGCTAATATAGGTAAAACTCTTGCTGAGAATATACACGTCAACAAAAATAACCAAAATCTGAACATCAATATGGAGAAAACGTCCTCTCACACCTCGTCTTTCGTTATGCTGGATACCGATCCTAAAGAAGTTCATAGCGTGCTTCTGAGCCTGAAGTCGGATAGTTCTCCAGGTTGGGATAATATAACAGCAAGATTTCTTAAACTGGCTAAAAACGAAATTGTTCCTATTGTCTGTCATGCAGCTAATCTATGCTTCCAAAACGGTGTCTTTCCGCTTCCCCTAAAACGAGCCATCATCACTCCAGTGCATAAGGGCGGGGACGGAAACGATGTCAACAACTACAGACCTATATCAGTGCTTCCGGTCATCTCTAAAATAATTGAAAAACTTATAAACAAAAGATTAATAAAATATTTTGATAAATACAATATATTATCCAATTACCAATACGGATTTAGACAGGGCAAATCAACTGAGGATGCGGTAGCAGCTCTAAGTTCGCTAATTGTAGATACACTTGATCAAGGACAGAAATGCCTCACCGTTTTTCTAGATCTCAAAAAAGCATTTGACACCGTCTCCGTTCCCATTCTTATACAAAAATTAGAAGCAACTGGCATTAGAGGTAAATCCCTTGATTTGCTGAAAGATTATTTAAGTGAAAGGAGCCAGCGCGTTAAAATTGGAAACCTCCTGAGTAGTAACGCAAACATAAGTTACGGCGTACCTCAGGGGAGTGTTCTAGGCCCAACATTATTCTTAGTGTACATAAACGATCTATGTAACTTGAACGTTGAGAATTGCCAAATATTTTCATATGCTGATGATACTGCTCTCGTTTTCACTGGTGCCTCATGGCAGGAAGTTAGAAAGGCAACTGAATTGGGTTTAGTTAAAGTGGCTGATTGGCTTGAGACTAATTTACTCACACTAAATACCAACAAGACAAATTACATTTGTTTCTCCATCTATAACAACTCACAGCCGGATAACCAATTCAGTATTAAAATCCATAGGTGTGACGACAGAGCTAATGTTAATTGTATATGCCCCAAAATTGATAAGGTGTCCTCTACTAAATATCTTGGTGTTATACTGGATCAGCGCCTGTCTTGGCATCAGCAGGTGGAAATAGTAGCCAATAGAGTCAGGAAGTTGACGTGGATCTTTAAAACTCTGAGACATGTAGCCCCTATTGACCTACTGACCAAAATTTATATTTGTTTGGCCCAGTCTGTCATAGCTTATTGTATTCCCACCTGGGGTGGAGCTAATAAAACAGCATTCTTAGAAGTGGAGAGAGCCCAAAGATTCTTGATAAAAGTAATGCTTTTTAAACCATCCAGATTCCCTACTGACCTCCTTTACTCAATCAGTAACGTTCTCACTGTGAGAAAGCTCTATATTGTTCACATCATTCTGAGACTTCACCGGCAATTACCTTTTGACGCTGCATGTACAGGAACCAGAAGACACTACACTGTTCCTCACATCAATCCAATAAATACAAATTTTGCTAGACGACAACTGAACAAACTGTCTACTCACTTATATAATAAAAGTAACAAATATCTTAACATTTATAATATGAAATATTATGATTGTAAGAAAACACTTATCAGTTGGATAATTGGCTTAAAATATGACGAGACAGAAGAATTATTACAATTTCTAAAATAAGCTAGCTTAACAATAATATTATTATAAACCATGACTGAGCTACTTACACACACACACACACACACACACACACACACACACACACACACACACACACACACACACACACACACACACACACACACACACACACACACACACACACACAAACACACACACACAAACACGCTCCCTTTCTCTATCCCTATCTTAAATTATTTCCCTTAATCCCTACATAAATTAAATTACTTTTCCTTTATTATATTATATATATAACAATTATTGTTATAATATGAAATATGTATTAGCATGTTAGCCTAAGCAAATATTTCCTTAAATATAAATTTATTTTTGTTATGGAAGAGTGGGACCCTCTGTTACAGGTATTTTTATACTTACAAGAGGGTCTCAACCTTGTGTCTGTAAACAACTTTGTTCAATGCAATAAACAATTTTGATTTTTTTTGATTTGATTTATATGTTTGATTTTTCACATATAGTAGAATTGCAGACTTGAGTATTTGATATTAATTTCAATTTCAATTAAAAATTTACGGACAGACAGACAGACGGACTATCAAGTGATCCTTTAAGGGTATCCTTTTTTCATTTTGAGGGAAGGAAGCCTAAAAATTAAGAAAGGCATATCATTGCACCGAGTGACCTCTCTGTAACTAGCCTAGATCCGGCCCTGTCAACAGCTCTCCTTAACGATAATGAATTAACTGGGAGCTGTAAACAGTAGGTATCCAATTAACTTGAGAGTTTAATCAGACTCTTGTTTTTGTTTCGGAGTGCGTGTATGTGACAGTCTTAGATGTCACAAAGTAATTTGTTCATGACTATTTAGGTCAAATCTATCTGCGAGAGTCAAAGGCTCAAGTATTTATTCCCTTGTAAATAATGTATGGATAAATATGTTGTACTGTCAGCAAAAATATATATGTATTAACGATTTCATTGATCAGTAAGAAGTCATACGTATTTTGAATAAGAAGCAAATTAACAAATGCCATATGTCTATCGCATGGTCTATGCTTATTTCTGTCTATAATATCGTGTGAATAAAGCCAATGGATTAAAGCGGTCAAGTGCGAAAAAACTAGCACTCGAAGTGCTACCAAAAACAAGTTTCTTGTACCCCTTTAAGAGGAGGTACGAATAAATTTGGTCTGTGTTTTCTTATATTTTATGAAAGCTACACGTATCAAATTTGAATCTTGAAAACTAGAGGGTTTTATAGAGTAAACTTTAGAATAAAAACATGATTGGTGTAAATTTTCCCAATAATTTTAATGTTTCAAATCACATCTTCTAAAACACATTTTTCGTCATATCACCGTACTCTAAAAAAATACACGTTTTATATTAATTTGTAGGAAAACTCAGTATCTACTAAATATTAGAATTCTCCTACACGAAACCGTTTTTAATAAATTTACTATTTGTATTTTGTCGATTACGTTATTTTGCTTCGGGCAGCATTGTACACATTTCCTTCTTCCGCAGTGAGAACGGATGAAGTGATATCATGCTATCACTGTCTTGCATATGTGTCTTACGTTAAGATATGTCTGAGTCGCACTTTTATATCCATAGTAATACAAACTCTGTAAATATTTTGAAGTGTCTACCTGTAACGACATAGACGGACGGACGGAGAGGAGTCTTAGTAATAAGGTCCCGATGGGTACACTTTACCGATAACCGGTGGGGAGTAAAGGTTCTCGAGTGGCGACCACATACCGGGAAACGTCTACCAGGCCGTCCCCCTACAAGATGGACCGACGACCTGGTTAGAGTCGCAGGGAGTCGCTGGACGCAGGTGGCTCGGGACCGGTCGATGTGGCGTACCATGGGGGAGGCCTATGTCCAGCAGTGGACGTTTCCCGGCTGCTGCTACTGCTGATGATGAGAGTACACTTTGGATACGGATCACCGTTGTTTGTTTATTCAATTCATGTCAGGTGAAAAATTCAAATTTAGGTTAGAGAAATAGAGGTTGGAGAAAAGAATTATAGTCTTAAAAAAACAAAAATCTCATATAATGTTTCAGCGATTATTGTAACATCGCTTGGGTAAATAAGCTCATCCCTTTCAGCGCATCAACACATATTTCTTTCTTGCCATTGTTTGTAAACATACGAGTTTCAATTGCTACGTCAATTATTTGTTTTAAACAAATCCAAACACATGCATAAATAGGACCGATGACTTCTTGTAACTGTTGATGAAGATGTTAATTCTCTACATAGAGATCTCACAACCCTGCACCAATATCTCGCTGCGATTAGCCATCCTCACACTGGCAAGCTTGATCTTTGTAGAAAATTATATGTGGGTATCAACTTTCAAAGAGAAAAGTGGCTAATCTAACAGTTCTTAATTTAAGATTGACTGTCAACTTGTATCTTTTCGGTTTGTTATGAGGTCACTTTCTTCTGTGACGAAAAAGTTGCTTTATTTATTTCTATATTGGAAACCAAATAGCAAAGAAGTGGTACTATATAAATCCAAAATTATTTGTATACATTTAGTGCTAACCGGTCACCTATACATATCTTTCGCTGTGACTTGAATTAGGATAGTTGGATGGGTTAACAAGTACCACATTTTATAAGGCATCTAAACAAATAGGTATAGTGTTGTTCATTGGGGCACAAGGGCATTGAGAAAAATGAGTTAGAACAACAACAATTAATGATTAACAAAAATGAAAAATTTATCTAGAATTAGTGTTTAGTAAGCGTTATTTATCAACGTGTTGAGAATCTTACGGCTAATAAATGAATAGGTGTTTTGAAAAATAGTGATCATAATTTTCCGACATTTCCAGTAACTTTTGGCCATGGTAAAATGCAAAATAGTAGCTCACGACTTCAAATTTCTGATCGACATCATAGGACTTGCAGTTATTGATGATTTAAGAGCAATGTGGATTACATTGCTTCCATTCATTAACGGAAAATATATCTACAATGTCATCCTAAACCTACATATTTGCGACTCATATTCTTTAACTAAGTAATGACAGTCACTGCATCCGTGCGGAGGCCCGGACCTTTTGTCAATACTTTCGACTAGTCAGTCAGTCTGTGGATCCAATAACGCACCCAGCCCCGGACTCGTCCGTAATTCTTCGCCCTATAATCGAGCAGGGACAGACATCCGTCAACCCAGGGCCCTGGGGCGGCCACTTTTCTCCACAAGCCCCCGGGGAGACGGTTTTATGGGACATGCTAAAGGTTGGGACGTACCATACTTTACACACGGTCCCCGCCACTTGAATGCGTGAATCAAAATTACGGGCGAAATGTTTCCTGGGTCGGTTTTGCGCTTCTGCGAATTTTCGGTGGCCGCACCTGAATTACAGGAAAGTGCCTGCTTTAACATAGTTTATAGCTAGCCTTCTAAAGCGTTGCTTTATAAGTCTTTTTATCCGACTACACCGAAGCCAATACAGGGCTATGATTTTAGCAACTGTGCATGTATGCTTCCTGTTCTCTCATATCGCCTAAACCACTCGTTTAAAGACTTTATTTTCATGAAGAGTTCATGGGATAATCGTCACACTTGCCAGACTTTGGACGACAGTCAGTCACTTGGTGACCGCAGTATTAGATTTAGTTCAGTAAGAGGTTTTCCCTCGCTTCTTACTAAACCCACGGGAAGAGATGGTGTGGTATCATTCTGAGCCGGAATCACGCCGCGAATTTTCGTCATGATCACCTTAAATTCGTTACTGACAAATGAGTATCATTTGCAATGCTTAGTACCATGCCGAGTATACGCCTAACACCATAGCACACAACCTGAGTCGACACAAATGAAGACAGATGGCCTCTGCAGCGATGTTTGCAGATTATTCGTACCCGTAGTCCGTCCACCCATCACCTCGTGTTTACCTGTCCGCGTCTATAATACATACATCACCGCATCACAGTCATAAGTGTTTCTGAGTGATATTATCACATGTGTTTGATCTTGGGATGTTCAGTTCATACTATTGAGCTCTTTGTAATTATTGCTATGGTATCATTGCCAGCGCCGGTGGCGCAGTGTATAAGGCGCGGACTCTCAATCTGAGGGTTCCGGGTTTGAATTCAGCCGTGTAACAATGAGTTGTTTTTCAATTCAAGCACATTATCCGATTGCTTTACGGTGAAGGACAACATCGTGAGGAAACCTGCATGTCTTGAACAGGCATGTGAAGTCCGCCAATCCGCATTGGGCCTGCGTGGTGGATTATGGCCCACACACTCTCTGTATGAGAGTAGGCCTGAGCCCCTGCAGTGGGGACGTATATAGGCTGTTAATGATGGTTAATGATCATTGCCAGTCTGGGGCGACCTAACATGCGCCAGGAGAAGTTATGCTCTCTAATCAGCACCCAGCTTTATCGGCGCATTAAAAAGGAACACAGAAATAATAGGAGCATTGAAACCAGAAATTGATGCGTTTCTCAATCGATCGTGCACAGATCGAGGTCTTAGTGACCCAAAGAGGACCTTTGCCTCTGATCTCTCGTGGGGATCTTTTGTAACGAAGGGGAATCTTTGAAGATTCCCGACTCCTTAGAGGAAGAGGCGAGCTATATGGGATTTTTGCCCACTAAACCTCTCCAGTAGACATCCGCAGTGCACACCGGAAAGCTCTGAGTCCTCCAGAAAAACGCATCTAGTGCTCCCCTCGCTGCTTGCATGTCGCACTTCCCTCGTTGATGTTTCGGCTTTCCACTCGCTTTTACTCGTGACTTTGTTCAGACTTCTTAGTTCCAACTCAGAAGATGGGGTATTGAAAATGCCAGTGGGAATTCCACTCCTTCGCTAAATACATACATAATAAATGAAGAATCAAAAAGCTTCCTGTGGAATTGAGAAATATCAACTAAGTAGGACTGGAATCCGGATGGTATTCCGGTTGTTAGATTGTAAAAAACGGCCAAGTGCGAGTTGGCTCGCGCAACCAGAGTTCCGTACAGAATATTATAATTAAAATACGAAAAAATCATAAATAATATGCACCGAACAATCCTATAATGAATGCGCCTAAATACCATTTTCGATTTCGACACTTTAGTAACGCCATCTAGTGTCGATTAGCAAAACTAATTCACGCCACTAGATGGCGATACTAATAAGTTAAAACGCACGTATCCCAAAAATCACGTTTGTTGTATGGGAGCCCCCTTAAATATTTATTTTATTGTTTTTGTTATAGTGGCAACAGAAACACAGCATCTGTGTACAAATCTCAACTGTCCAATTTACTATCACGGTTCATGAGATACAGCCGAATGATAGACGGAGAGACAGACGGACGGACGGACAGCAAAGTCTTAGTAATAGGGTCCCGTTGGTTACCCTTCGGGTACGGAACCCTAAAAAGGGATGGTGGAATTAGGTAATTAGGTGTAATGCACACTCTCCGAAATGAAGGAAGACCAAAAAGCTGGATATTTTACCAGCTACAGGCTTTGTGCCTTTTGAGTTTATGAGTTCTATTGTGTCCAAGGCAGGTGATTGATAGTAGGAAGATATTTACTAACAGTACTCCATGTAGGATCGTATTTGAGCTTGGTATATGACAAGAAGTCCTGCAGTGAAGTACAGTCTTACTTGACAGAGGATTCGCAATGTCTAGGCTGCAGTTAGTACCAAAAACTCAATAGAATGGCCAACTGTCTATTTTTATTGATAAAAATGTTGCTAGCTATATATATACGAGTATATATAGCTGTAAACTTAACAGGGCACAGATGAAATCGAATATGGCAATTTTAATAAACGACTTCCATTACCGTTCCCAATTTTCATTATACGTTTGGAGTTTTATTACTTTTAGAGAGTCACTGAACGCTTCGGGTAATAAAGATGTAAAATACATATTTTACTCTACCCTAACTTGTACTCCCAAGTCTGCTAAATTACACGGCTAATTTGAGACGTATCTCTAGGTACAAGGCTTTTTCTTTGAGACATGAGAAGAAATTTACTTATCCTTTTTGCTTATAAATGTTAGTAAACGGAATAATTATGAGTAGGTAAGGAACCTTTAATATATACCTATATATCCACATTTTCTTATGTCTGAAACACATAGCAAGACCAATGGATGAAACTTAACTTTTTTTTCCTTTGGTTATAGTTCAATTTTTGTTGACAGTTTGTCGTAGTCTTGTTTCTACATACGGAGGATTAGGTATCTATGGTATAAAACCTTCACTTGTTGGGGACCCATTGGCTTCAATGTAAATATGTCTAGATATAGTCAAAATTTTCTAAATTTTAACGTTTGCCTACACATAATAGAGCGTAGTTTAGTTGTAACGGATCTAATATATCAAAAAAGGCAAAATTTTTCAAATAAATATACAATATTATAAAAAATACGTAGAGAGGATTCTCAGATATTTTTATGGACTCCTAGTCTTCTACGACAAGATTTCTGACGCGAAGTTTACACAAGCAATACAACACTTCTTCCCTGGACATGACTAGCCATTGCTGACCTGTAAATCCCGTAACAGACTTTGCACCCAGGCTGGATGAATTAAGGATCATTTATGTAAATAAAGGATGCTTGACAGTGCCTAGAGTTGGTTCTTTAACGCAACTTGAGCAACACCATCCCTGTGCCATAATATACGCAGGTCCAGTGCTTTCCTTCGCTGTAAAGCGAATGGTAATTGTTTCGGTCATTAAATTAAATTCCAAATATTTAAATGGAACTCATTGCCACGATCCAGGATCGAATCCAGACCTCGATTGTTCAAGGACTGCTCTACCGATTGAGCTGCCACATTTTACTGTACGGCACTGCCACTCAATCAATGGCACATTGAACTTCGTGCACGGGTTATCCTGCGGCATGCGCACATGCAAACCTAATACAGGGAACTTAGAGTACATTAAGATGTGGATATGTCGTGGTCATATCTTAGACTTGAACACATCATGAAGTGACCAATCTTGTCATGAAATGGTACTCGTAGCATTTCATAAAACATTACACTGTAATTCTTACATAAATCGTGTATCAACTAAATGCATGTTCATGCTTCATGATATGTGCAAACATAAATAGCTACATTGTCCGCTGTCAGAAGCGCTAACAGCGTTTTATTCATGCGATTCATCATGGCGGCGGTAAACAATTCCGGTTGTGTTGCTATAAAAGAGGATATAAAAGGATGATTAGAAAATGCAGTGAGTTAGGGTTGAAAAATACATGTGTTTTTTATTATTTATAAAGCAAAATCCACAAAAGCTCCACATTAAAATGATCTGGCCAAAACGTGTATGAACCAATCGTAACACGATATATACAATACGGGTTGGCCACATCATGAAACGTCACTATTGCATGAAATGATCGTTCACTTCATGACGTGGCCAATTCTAAGATCGAGCTATGATAGATACATTATGTGCTGGCAAGGTCTAGCGCTACACGACGTCTGCAATCGACGCGGAGACATGAAAACTTATTGATCTCAATTATTTGATCAATTTAGGGAAAGTTTTAACTCCTGTTAGTCATATTTATGTTAATCTTAAACCTGAGTATCAATGTCATTACCATAATTTTAGACTAGGGCCGCAAAGAAATAAAATGAATTATGCCATTTAGCTACACCTTCCTCCCCTGAAGCGCTGGAGTGCAATCTAATTATATGGAAGAAACTCGCCGCTTGCCGGTGCAATCTCGCACTTAGAGGTAAAAGTACTTGGTAGATATGCGCAAAACAGTGCTTTTTAAAGTATTTAATGTGATATGGCATTATATTTCGTACCCCGTAGCATTACATCGAACCATTACTCATTACTCCAAACATCATCTGAAATATGCTATTGCATCGAGAGTCACATTAATGTGTCTCCAGACAAAGTTTTTGACGTCGCAATCAAATCATTTTGATATTAAAGGAACGTTTGAAAAGCTAGAATTGATTCGGAAAATTTAAATCGGATAATTAATTAGATTATTGGAACTTTCGTGAGACATTATTTATTAATTCATACGAGTCGGTACATACTTATATCGATTTGACGTATATTAGGCGTTTTTAGGGTTCCGTACGTCAAAAGGAAATAAACACAAAAAACACGCAATATTTAAAATATAACAAAGAAAATCGACTTGTTTTTCAGTTTTTTTAAAACTGTCACTACGATCAAATTACATTACCTAAATTTATTTTCAAAAGGGTAAATAAAGAGTAGTTTTTACCGCATCCACATAGAAAATTCTTCTTTCCGCTTCGAAATAGCTTTGCGAATTATTTTTTTAACAAGATTCCGTTGTGGATATAGTTTTGAAATCCAATTTAGATTTACTGCAATATCTTTGAAGTGCATCCATTAGCCATTTCAATGTCGTTACAATAATTGGTAATTGAATGAAACGGTCGTGAAGGATTTTCATTTCAAATCGTGTTTTCTTAGGGTTTTGTATCGTTTAGTTTGCACTAGATATTAAATGTTTTGGTTACGTTAGGTTCCTGAATTATTACTGAAAACATGTCTAACATAAATTGAAAAAGTTTATTAGTTTTTAATTACTCTCCATAGTATACCTAATTAATTATTTCGCCACCGTGGCCTACTGGCCATACACATGGACTCACAATCTGCAGGTCCCGGGTTCGATTCCCAGTAGAGTACCTATCGGTACTTGACTTAGCTGGTGGTCATTTTCTATGTCCGTCTGGCTAGTAACCAACTATGTTACCTAACCGCCAAATTCGGTATGAAAGTTAGCAGAGCCAGTGCTTCATTAGATATAGTCTTTTGGGTGCGCACGCTTACTATCCAAAGGCCTTATCATTACAAACCATCAGGTGAGATGAAGGCCAAATGTAAAACCATTATACATACATAAATAAAAATCACAGTGATACAAATTTCGTCTTCGACATTTACAAACGATCATCGAATAAAAATTTCAAATTAGACTTGACAAAACTCACTCATGTGGAGGTTATGGAGCTGTTTATTTTAAAGTATGCCTGTTTTTGTGCGTAACCCAAACGCAATTTCCACTCGAGAGTCTACAACGTAAAAATAATATTGATTTTAATTTAGCGGAGTGCTTGTAAAGCCTTCTTCAAGTCGGTCTATATCGTTTAAGAGGCGACACAGTTACTCCATTAGTATGAAAGTATTTGGATGTTTTGGTATTAGCTGCAGGTTTAGAGACGAAATACTCGTAATTTTAATACATTTTATTGATAGTGGATTGTGCGCGGTGTTTCAATATATATATAATACTAGCGGCCCGCCATGACTTCGCACGGGTGGACATTTATTTTGGCATAAACGTAGAGCAAATTTAATCTTTCTGAATCATTACAGATATTTTCAGAACTTTCCAGAAGTTCTCATGTGAACTTCTTCACTCAATAATTATATTAAATTTCTTGTCGAATCAGTTTTTATAAAATTTCCAATATGCGGCGGCGGCACTGAGTGACATGCG
This sequence comes from Carcina quercana, assembly GCA_910589575.2. Taxonomy (NCBI): domain Eukaryota; kingdom Metazoa; phylum Arthropoda; class Insecta; order Lepidoptera; family Depressariidae; genus Carcina; species Carcina quercana. The sequence continues at coordinate 1,952,183 of OU342429.1, read as the reverse complement.
CATTGCGGCGGACGCCGGGATGGCAGGCGCTGCTTAGGCAGCGTCTCATGGTGGCCATGAGAACAAATGTCTTCTGCTCCAAAAACGAACTCGTGCAAGCGGCGCGATCATGGTGGACGAGCCCCCTTCACCGCAAGTGGCAGAATTACCATCGACCTATCACTTGATAATAATTAGTTATTCGATTATTGTAATATTTGACATACTAATTTAATTTGACATACTATTTTAACTTAGAAATTTGACATCATTTATAATTATAATTTAAAAAAATATGGACTGATAGTTTGGATTAAATGGTTTTCATTTCAATATGGCGGAGATATCGTGGTTCAAAACATTAAAAAATCTTATACCAGCCATTTCCAAAACTGTTAAAAATGTTAAAAAGAGATTTTTTGTTACCCAATCCAGAGGCACAAACTTGAAGGGGTTGGGGTGTGAGGGGGTGGTACTTAAAGAAAAAAAGACGTGTGGCACTCGGGGACTGCCGCGGTAAAGCTATTGCATAGCATTTTGTATCAACTTATGCAATTATAATTATTTAAGAAAGTTATAATAAGAAAAGTTTTTATGTCACGAACATAAATATCCCCACCACAAAAATGGAAATTAAATTACAAACAGGAAAACAAAATTAAATCAATATTTAGCTAACATAACGGATTTGCTTTGCTATATCAAATTACATACTATACTTAATAAATTATAAAACAGTAATACGTCTAATCGCACGCACACAACGCCGTGTCGAAACGACGTTAGACGATGCACGGCCTTCAAGCCACACCTCCGTGCCCGTCGGAGTGGGGAGCGTGAGGTTTTTTCGTTACGGAATTTCTCGATTCGGTCCCCGCGCTCAAGGTCCGCGATGCAATAGCTTAAAAATATTTAATTTGTTGTTGAGAGGTGAAAAATTATTCAGTTTTATGCTGTGGAAAGACAGACTTGCAAGATCTACAGCTCACAGAGCCACCAGTTTATATGATGATTGAAACATACAGTTTTGGAGTACATTACCTTATACTCGTATATATCTAACTCCATTCTGTTTTGTTTAGTCAGAGCGTCTATATCTCCTTAGCAAGTTACAAGCGACTAGCGCTAGCTGTTGCATAATATTTGAGTTCATTATGTCTCACTAATAATGCAGAAGCTTAAGTCAAGCGTTCACTCGGTTAAGATGATAACTTATGCAAAATCACGTCTCGTCTCCATCGCCGCCGCCTTCGACATGCCGTGCCGTGCAGCTGACGAAACAACATTGGCTACGAACTATTATATCGCTATAAATTTCTAGAATCAACGGTGAGGACGAATAATTGGTCGCTATTCAATTTCAGAATCATCGTACGAATATATCGCTATAAATGTCTAGAATCAGCTGTAGTTACGAATGATTATATCGTTGTGAATGTTAATGGCATATATTTTGTATTGTTATGTATAGAATCATATTCCTGTCACAGGTTATTATTTCTTTATATAGTGAACGCACAACGTGCCCCACCAATGCCCAGCCTTGCGCGTGTTGGCGGCCATCTTAACTTAGATTTTCGTTTCAAATTGACTTCTTGACTGTCTACATTTATTAAAAATAACTGTATATAAATTTGACATAGGTAATTAAAAGTTTTTGTTTACCTTTCACCTTTTGTTTAGTTACAATCCTAAGCAAATAGGTTTATCGCTTTAGATGAGTGAAATCGACGCGTATGGTTAATTACATCGCTATAAATGTAAAGAATCAACATTAGGTGCGCATTATTACATCGCTATGAACGTTTAAAACCAACAGCGAGGTTCGAATAGTAATATCGCTATGATCAAGTAGACTCGACAGCGAGTATCAATAAGTATTTCGCTATACAAGTTCGTAATCATCACTTACGAACAATGATACCGCTATAAATGACCACAACCAACAGCGGCTAGAAATCGCGCTAAAATGTGAAGTTTCTTTCAAAAACACTCAAAAGTTATTCAACGCAATTTCTGATCTGTTGCAACTGTATGTAAGCCCGGTAACCACTCCTGTCGGTGTAAAGTAGAGCTACCGCGAAGTAATACGTAACGACTAAAGAATTGCAAGCGATGACGGTGCGCAGTTTCCACCCGACACGGAATTTTTAACAAACTCCACGGGTCAGGCATAGTTTACTCAATAATATGGATGGAAAAGTGAGCTCAGTTGAAAATTCAAACCGATCTCCCAAGTGTCTAGCACTGGCGTAAAGTAACTTCCATATCTTTACATGACAAAACTTGAAGTTTTTAGGGTTTCGTATTACTATGACTCCATTCTCCGCCCGTCTGTCACTGTGTGAATTGTGATAGTTAGACAGTTGAAATTTTCTTATGAAACTTACGTTCAAATGTGGAACTGTCAAGTGCATTTGATGAAGTTGGACAAATTGTATGAGTTGCACAGGGCAGCTAGGAGCATTTAACAGGGCAGGTGAATTGTGTTCAAGGGTGGTCAAGGATTGTAAATTTTTATTTTTGTTTCGTTAATAATGGACAAATTATAATATAAATTACCATAAACATATTTTCATTGAAACTTTATATAAATGGTTAAAAATTGTTTAAGGAAGAACAAATTCCGGCAAATTGGAAAATAAAATTTAGTTAGGACAGCGTATGTCGACTCAGCTAGTTCTAAATAAAATAAATTAATACCTATCTATAAAGCATATCACAAACACGAGTCTTTTTTCATGGCTAATGTTACTGGCTGCAAGCTTCACTCTGGATCCAGATACATTTACGCTACTGTATTAAAACTAACAAAGCAAATTCAATTTTCATTTTTCAGTGCGGGTGGAAACATTTTTCTCAAAGTTTAGGCGAAAATAAGATTTACCGGCCGCCTCTTTGCATTTTTGCGGCATTCATTCTGCGGTCGTTAGTGTTACATTTAGTAGTCGGCCACCACGACGCGCTCATTTACAGTTTCAGGTAAAACCTTTTATATTTAGTGATAATACTTTAGCAGGGAATTTAATTTTAACAAACCCTTTGTTAACATTCTAGTTCAAATAGGGGTTTCCTTTTTATTTGACGTTCAGATAAATGTTGATAGATGGCGTTATATTTTTTTTTATCTGTCAGTATCAAAGTCAGCCATTCAGCAGTCAGCTATATTGACGCACCACCAAATCAACATTACCGCCTTCGTAGCTACGCTAGCTAGATTATGCGCTTGGAGTAACAATGTAGAGGTGTCGGGTTCGATTGCCCGTACGGGGTATTTTCTATATCCGCCTGGCTCGCTACCGCTATGTTACTTAAGTCTGCTACAAAACATCAGTGTTAATAGCACTGTTGTGCTCCGATGTGAAAGGTAGCAGAGCCAGCGCCTCATTCGCTTAAGGCTTCTGGGTGCGCCCTTACCATCCCACGTCCCGCCATATCATCATTTTAAGCCCTTCCTGTTGCTCTCTCATTATGACTTTTATATGTCAATGCCCATGTCGATGTCCTATCCTTACCAGTTCAGAAGCTTTTAAAAACTTCAATCTCACCTGATTTTTAAGCCCATTAGGTATAGTTAGTGCCCACAAAAAGCCTCAAATTAATGACTTGAATAACAATAGCATTTGCCTGCGACTTTAATTGCGTAAAATTCTCCAGTCATGTCCTTTTCTTAGGATTCAACTATCCCTAAACAAAACAAAAACAAGTCTTTGTGACTCTGGGTTATAACGTGAAGGAATGGCAAACAGATAAACAAATAAACTCAATTACACATTTATAATATTAGCATGGGTTGTGGTAAACGAGGGATGGATGTGTAAACGCCTGCCGAGTTGCGGGAGAGTGGTAAGTTACCGTGACTCAGCAACCAATGGCGAGAGAGGAATACCCGAGTTCTTTTACCCGAAGCTCCGGGTATCTTTTGAAGATCTATAATCCGTCAAAAAAAATGCGAGCCCGAATTACATAGAAAATGCCGTACCACTTACCATAACCACCACGTACGTACCACAACCGAGTACTGATAGATACCACAGTGAATCGAACCCGGGACATCCTGATTGTCAGTCTAACCATGTTAGCGTGTAACCATGTCTGGGAAAATGCGCGTTTTCGAGTTGTGATGCGTTTTTTCCTTCGCATTATTCGACGCAAAATATGATGAGAAATTTCACGCTGTCAAACATAATCACTTTAGCCGAGTGGTTCACACGTGTCACGCCGTCTGAGAATCCGCGCTCAAATCCCGGTTGGAAAATTGCTTTTATTTTTGATTTTTGTGTGTTTTTATTTATTTATTCAAGTTTGTAATTATTATTTTTAAGTGGCAAATTGTTCCACTCTTTAATGACCAGGGGCAGAAATAAAGTTTTTGTTTGCTTTTAAAGAACTGCGAGCAAAGCTTGGTCGCCCAGATATTTTCATATAAATAGGTTACGGATGCGGACAAATCCTCCGTGGAAGGTTGTTGGCGCAAAACCTGTAGCTAATTAATGAGTCGAGTCCATTGCTACAAAGAACACGCTACATGTTGTACATGTATCTACCTAAGGTACATGTACAACATTCCCGCTACAAATTAACGCTGAGAGGCTCTGCATTAGGCGGCGGCTCAGTGGATGGAACGACAGGGTTGGATGATGCTGAAGTCAGTTTCTGTGTCACCTATTAGAGGCGGAGGATCGGAGATGTGACTGAATTTTTAAAGCATATCCAAAATTCGTTTAAATCCAATCACAAATAAAGCCTATATATTTATATCAAACATCCATATGAGGTTGGTGATCATGAAACAAAAAGACGATTAACCTTCGTATTATACGAAAGAGGAAAACCATATATAAAATTTTTGAGCACAATATTACTAAAGAAGGCATTACACCTATCACGAGTTTTTATTTTTCACAAAGTTGTCAAACTGCGATACAACTGCGATAAAAGTAAAAATATTGGAATAGTGCGATGTTATGTATGAAGGTTCCATAAAGTTGGCATGGTGCTACCGATTGCTTGAAATTATTGGATAGTCAACTAAGGGCAAAAGTAGGCGTCGTGCTACAAAATCATCGTTACATATAGTAGAGGGACAATCCGGTACTCGTTTCCCAGTACAAAGTCGCCATTCAAGAACTCTTACTCCACATCGGATAACTGATACTTCGAGCGATATGGCCTGACTATTTCCACTTTATGTCACTGACTCATCGAGCCATGTCAGCGTCTGTTTGATTCCGGATTTTATCACGTAGAGAACTTCCCAGCACAGCTCGTTCTCCAGCTCACTATCTTTGCACTTGTTTATTCAGTCAACAATAAAAGACCACTTTTCGGTTCCGTGTGTCCTCACTGGCAACCGGACTTGTGAGATATTTTTGACGAGTTTGTATGACCTAGTAAAGGCCGCGAAGAGTTGCTGCTTGCAAGTGGCTCGGGACCGATCATTTTAGTATACCAAAGAGTAGGCATATGTCCAGAAGCGTAAGTTTCCCGGATGATGATGGCTCTTGTTACCTGATAATAAATGAATTACAATTGTGACTGGTACTTCTTGGTGCTTCATTGTATCCTTGTAATAGAGCATCTAGTGATAGTATCTTCTCCCTCATTTGCTTGCTTGAAAGAAAGAAACAAAGAATAAATTTATTTGCCAAGCACATAGTTTTTTTTACACGGTGTTTAGATAGTAATGTCAATTAGTACAATGTTAATAATTTTGTCATGAAATAATTCACAAGTCATCTCATTAATTTATGCCTCTTGCCTTGCTCATCATTGACATTAGAACAGGTTTGACACAATCTTCTCTCCGCGTTGGGTGCCAGTCATGTGCCTCCCAATATCAAATAGGCCGCGTTCGGCTACCTATCGATCAGAGGCGAGCACATACGAGACTAATTGCACCGATTCATTAAATAAAAGCACTCGGACGTAGTTTCCGTTGCTCTGATATATGAACAACTGAACCTTTCACTGGATGGAGTGAGTAACATTATAGGCGTTCTCCAAGTGCTATTGCTAATTCTAATTGCTACTCACGGTAGTGTCTATTGAACAGTGCAACTGTAATTGAGAGTTCAGATTGATTATATTTATTTATATATGACTAGCTTCCGCCCGCGACTTTGTCCGCGTGTACTTCAGGATTTATTCTACTTGTTCGATAGGCATAGAAGGCATCTATCTCCATTTCCAGCATAAGGTACAAAATAATGTTTATTCTGTTACGTAGGCCAATAGTTTAAAGAAACAAAAGAAATTTCAATATCTGACGTAGTACATTCAAATAGTCTTCACACTAATATTATTAACGCGAAAGTTTGTATATACGAATTACATATTCTATGGTCGGTTGGTAGGCAACGCGTTTTTGTTATGCCCAAATTGCCCATGTAATCCCACTAATATTATAAGTGTATTTTGTACAATTTACACAATATATCTTTATAAATTATAGCCTATATGTTATTCTGATGTATAAGCTATATTATTGTAAAGTTTCATTCAAATCTATTCAGTAGTTTTTCCGTGAAAGCGTCACAAACATCCATACATCCAAACTTTCACACTTATAATATTAAGTAGGATTGGTTTGCATCGCACCTGATGGTAAGTGACGATACGGCTATGTGTGCATGCGCACCCAGAATCTTCAAGCTAATAAAGCTATCACAACAATGCTATTAATACTTAGGTCACATGGTGGAAGCTAGCCACTTGGAGTCGAATTGTTAGTGTAATCCAATAGGACATGGAGGTGGTTCAAATGAAATGAGATATTTGCAAATAGAAACAGTCAGTATGATATTCTGCGTTCCTTTATTTATGGAAAGTTGATCGTCATTTACGATCAAATTTATTACTTTTAATCGTTAGTATATATTTTGCCAAATTTTGCGAGCTGGAGGGTTTGGGATTGAAGGAAACACGAGTCCAAAGTTTCGGAGTATTTGGTAACAGGACCACCAGCCAACCTTCTAAATTTCAGATCTTCTTGTCAGACTGGCCGGCGTCAGTGGTGTCGAAGGATTATGTGCGGTGAATCCAGGTACGGACTCAGTGCGGAAGACTTAGACTATTGCTATAGCGGCAACATAAATACACATTCTGTGGAAATTTCCACTGTCGAGTGTTACCTATTACGGATCATGAGATACTGCCCGATGACTGATGACTGACGAGACGGACGGACGGACGTCCCGTTGGTTACTTCGCCTACGGAACCCTAAAGCGGGTAAATAAATAAACAATTATGATATTGTAAATAATAAGAAATCATTTGATACGACTTACCTTAAGTGTAAACATGTTTATTTACCGTCTTAAGAAAATTATTCGCACCGAGTGTTGTGGGAGTTTCTTGTAATTTTCTATTCCATTACACAAACATGACTGAAGCAACTTAATAACCGATCTCACCCTACAAGATTTCGTTTGTGTTAAGATATAATGAGTGTTTACTGATTTGATCTAATAAATCGATTATGTATGCGAAATGTGTAATAATATTTTTGTTTAATATTATGAATGTCACAGGACTATGATGATTAAATGGGGATTTTAATCATTATTCTACGACTAAGATTTTATCAAGAATCAGATTAGGACTAAATGGTTTAGGTTGATTGAATTATATAGACTGCGTCGGTGGCGCAGTGGATAAGGCGCGGACTCTCAATCTGAGGGTTCCGGGTTCGAATCCAGCCGTGTACCTATGAGTTGTTTTCAATTCAAGTACATCACCCGACTGCTTAACGGTGAAGGAAAACATCGTGAGGAAACCTGCATGTCTTGAACAGGCATGTGAAGTCCGCCAACCCGCACTGGGCCCGCGTGGTGGACTATGGCCCATACACTCTCTGTAGGAGAGTAGGCCTGATCCGCTGCAGTGGGGACATATATAGGCTGTTGATGTGTATGGAAAGCGTTCTCACCCTGAATCCTTGATGCTGGCTGTAATATTTAAGCTCTTTGTGATAAAACCTATAATATGTATGTAAGTTAATATTTAAATAGACATGCCCGTAGAGTACAAGTAGTCGCGAGTGGTGTCTGTGAGGACAGCGAGTATGACTCACGGTAACGTTAATACGCGCCCGTTGCATTGTGCTTCTAAGACAAGCTCTTATCTTGGAGTTTCATAAGTGCTTTGTGCTGCGGTACAAGTTATAAGCTTTGAACGAAACTGATAAAATTGCCTACTCCCAGATTAGTTCGGTCAAAGTCCGATTTAAATAAGATTTTTCGATCTAGTTAGTGGTAACCCAATCTCTATACATTCCGTATCAAGTCCTAAAAGTAATCTAAAAGGACTTCAATCGATTTTTTGACAAATCTGTTTTAATGACAACGAATTAACCTGCATGTTCGAAAAAGTACTCTTTAGAGATGATAGGAAGAAGTAACCTCTGCCGTTTCTTTGAAAATGTATGTAAAATTGTTTTTATTCTCAAAAGTACATTAAAACGCGTAAAAACTCTTTGCGTGAAACCCATGAAACAAGAGAATCATGTTACAGGTATCTCACACACATCGTTTGGAGAGGGAATAGATACCGGGAAACGTGTACCGGGCCAACCCCTACTAAATGGATCGACGATCTAGGAAAGGTCGCGGCGAGTAGCTGGATTCAAGTGGCACGGAACGGCCATTCAGGCAAACCATGGAAGAGTCTTATTATGTCCAGCAGTGGACGTTCCTTAGTTGACGATGATGACTTACTTAAATTGTATTAATTTGGTTTTATCATAACCCGCTACAGCTTGTGACATATATTACTAACAGCAAGATAGAAGAGTAGCAGACATACAAAATGTCACTGGAAAACGTAGTACGCGACGGCTTGCTCATTACGTTACGACATAATGAAGTGCACTGTGTCACAACAACGTCTGTGATGTATTTCTCAGTTCGAGGCGAATTTATGGATAATGCAGCTGAAGAAGAGTTTAAAACTTGAGGGTAAAAGTTCTTGAGTGGCGACCGCGTACCGGGAAACGTCTACCGGGCCATCCTTCTACTAGATGAACCGACGACCTAGTTAAGGTCGCGGGAGTCGCTGGATGCAAGTGGCTCGGGACCGGTCAACGTGGCATTCCATGGAGGAGGCCTATGTCCAGCAGTGGACGTTTCCCGGCTGATGAATAAAAAAATGAATTGACTATTTTGTTGAGAAATAGTTGAAGGGCCATAAAATTACATAGACTAATTTTATTCCAATCAAACAAAACAAAGTACTTTTCGTAGGATAATTCCTGAAGACCACGCGAACGAAGTCGCGAGCGAAAGCTTGTTAAAAGTTTGTAGATAAAACAAATTATCTGAAACACGTAATTTTTTACAATTACTAATAATCTTGTTATACATGAAAGCGTTGTAAACCCCCCCCCCCCCCCCCCCCCTCCCTCCCAACTCCCCCCACCACTCTAAACTCCAATTAACACGGGCACGAGGCTGAAACTTAATTATTTACAATTTTCCACTAGACTGTTTTAATTGCTTCTCATTATTAGATGGGGCTCATTAAATGCACCGGGAACAGAAATACAGCATGGGCTTCTTTTTCAAATCCATTTACTTTTAATGATTGGGAGGTGATCGTCTGGGCCCACTCCGCCCACTCCGATCATATCTAAGTCGGAGGAGGTCTCTGCGGCCTAAATCTTTTGCGCTGCCTAAATCCTAACTAACCCAATTCAATCAATACTAGAAGCTAAATCAAGTTGCATATACCTCGTTTTCGTCTAGCAAATGTATATAGCAAATGTAATTCTTTTTGAAATCAAGGTATTTCGAGTCTATCCGAGTTAATTCAAAACAACTTTCAAAGATAATTTGACATAGAACTATTATTGTATAAAATTTGACTTATACATTTTTTCTGTGCCCTGACAGGGTTCATGTACGTAGATCCAAATACTATTTAAAATCTAATGACTCTATGTACATGATACACATAAACTGATTTGATTTGATAATCTTATTAAAATTCTCACTATGCAAGTAAAGGCAAGTAAAAAGATTTTTAAAGGCAAACCACTTCCCCTACATAAGTTTGCAGTATCATTCATTTGAAAGAACTAAGGAATAATGTTTACGCAAACCCAGGGCAACTTACTATTTTTATATAACCGACTACAAGCACTAATACTCGTCCCCTATCATTGACGGTCTATTAGGCAAATTGGTCCAGAACGGCTCAGTTACTACCTTCATTTGTCAGTAGCGGACTTATCTTTTAGGCCTTATATTCTAAGGCATTGTCTTCAAGTTGTCAGGGCTGTACGGATGGTACAGGGTAGGCCCTAGAGAACGTAAGAGAATGACATAATATTTGGTAGTCTGCGGCTATACCCCAGTCTCACTATCTCTGCTATACTTTACGAGATAACAAACAAACTTTAGCATTTGTTGTGAGGAAGAACACTTCGCTAAACGAGCTATCGGACGTTTTAAGGTTAGTCCCTTACTCGTTTCGTCGGAGAACACGGTCTGGCCATTAGATTACATCCCTGGAGACGTATCGAGCTAAGTTTAGGAGAGCTATTCAACACGGTCAATCTTCTAGACAGAGGTTGTGTTTTACTTTGTTCTCTTTCAGGGGAATGATTTTCGATGTTCGGGTAATGAGTGTTGGACTTTATAAACTGGAGCTTATAAAGCAAAACTAAAGTATGAATTAGTACTTAAAACGAGCGTCCTTGTAGGAACGTACAATAAAATCGCCTTAAGTTACCTGATCATTAGATATCCTTTTGCCCTTTTAAAATAACATTGGATACAAAACATTTCAACGAAAATCTAAAAAATCACAGGATTATATTTAAAATAGAATAAAATATGTTTATGGAATTTGGGAGGATGGTAATCTTTTAATCTTCTATTTTGAAAGTATTTATAGACGTTAAACATAAAAACACGCTAAATAGAATAGAAATTGTTTATTGCAGTAAATGTCGTGGTTTACTCGCAGGCAAAGATGTTACGTCATTATAAAAGTACATCACATTTAGCCATATTGATGGCGTACAAAATATTTAATCACATAAGATAGGTGTACACAATTTATTTCTTTAAAAGATCTGTTACTTTATACACAACCCTTTCTCTGAGCCACACGGTTAATTTTTTCGTAAATAGTAGTTTCGGTAATTCTTTTATTTCGGTAGGTAAACGATCGATTGATTTCATACGAAAATGAAAGCCTTTCATTTGTTCAATAGTCAAGTTTGGAATAATCGCCGCCTAGCTCACTAGCGTCGCACAATTAGTACTAAACATGCAAGTGAAACAACCCAGAGGTAGCTTACAGATGGTCATTACACCCGCTGTAACGAGGTGGCCACGAGAATGCAATTACACACCAGTTGCACAACTTTAAAGATCTGATTATAAGTTTGTTTATGCTCAAAGGAATTACAAGTACACTTGAGTGACGGTTAGCTCAAGTAAACTTGTTGTGTTGTTGTTTTGATTCACAGAAATAACGAATAGTTTATAACAAGGGCCCTGTACTAGGCACCTATTCTCCGCTAGAAATCTTGCATTTTATGCAGTTGACGTATAATAAGAATGGAAAGTAGAATTACTTTCTTATAATTTAGTAGAGCACAGTTTTTCCGCGTATTGTAATGACATATAATACATTAATAGTTATTTATGGAACTGTTGTATAATAATGGTTATTAAAACACGAATGTGGGTTCATATTAGATCACATTAGGCGAAGAAAATTATAGTAAATTATATTTAAAAAAGTATGATTTCGACTAAGAGGTAGAAACGTCTACTTATGTGTTGAAAACATATCAGGAATCACCAATGGCAATGGGAAGACGTATTTCTGAAGGCGATTCACGATTGAGACTCATTTACAGCGAACTTATTTAGATGATGAAAATATTAATTCGTTTACTGTGGGCATTGGATTCCTATAAAAATACTCAGTTCGGTGACGCTTGGGGAAGCGTCCCGGCACACCAAAATCTTGACAAAACGAGGCACTTTGCCCCCGTTGATACAATACAAGAATATCATCCACCAACTATTTTCCCAATTCATTACGTCCAGCGACATGGGGCATTAATAACAAAAGTCCCGGCAAAAGTCCCGTAATCCCGTTAATAGTTAATCTCGTTAGAGTTGATAGTGACAAATACATCTACATTACTGTCATTAAGTCCGCCGTTTTACTTGAGTCTACTCCGTCTATCAGCGGCTGCGTGCAAAGATTACCAATTAGTTCCTGATTGTCAGCCTGGGAGCGTTGTCTTTGACATATCCTTGAGAGTTCGTGCATTTGTGAAACTACAATTCATTCATTAACAGTGATATTGATCGCAGTCAGCATGTAATGGCAGAAAAGAGTGTTACATTTTGTAAATTTAAAAGTAAATATTCTAAATGTTTTGTGTAATTTGTAAGTCACTGACAAAATTAATTGCAACCTTTAAATTCTTTAAATTCCGCCACGAGGGTTAAAAAAAGTTTGGTGCATAGAAAAATGAGGAAGTAAACTGAGGCAACATGGTGTTAGCTAGCTGGGTTTACTTAGAAAAATCCCTGCTACTATCCAAAAATACTACAACATATAAAATATTTACAAAATTCAAATACACAAAGAAAACATCTTCTTTCAACGATAGTAAAGTTTAAAGAAAAGCCATTGCCCTCGACAATCGAAGCGAAATAAAAATTACCGGAATATTTCTCCCTTAGTCAACTAAGGGACTTACTGCGATCACCAATCCGCCTTCCAAGCATGGTTGTAACATCAAATCTCCTGTTAGAGTAAGTGGCGTTCCATGACCAGCCTATGTCCAAGTGAGTTTGTCAATTATTTTAAATTGTAATTGACCGGGCAAGCTCGAAGCGCAAGCGAGTGTCTACGTTTCAGCTTGGGTAAATATGCTTTCGTATGTCTAGATACCCGGAGGAATTCCGGCTGTTCTCGTCTACAAGTCGCAGTCCTCAACCAAGTCTCTTGAAATTCAATGAGCAGGTTTGATTATTACATTTAATTTTCGTCGATTCTGTTTTTCGAAGTTATTGGAAATGGAGGAGATTTAAAACATATCTCAGCCATTCAGGAATATGTTTAAAAATGCTAACTTTTACCCATATAAAGACGCATAAACTTCAGGGATCACTATAGTTATCAATTTGTTTCATATCACGGTCTTGTTGGAAAAGTCTTCACTTCCATTTACAAAACCATAAAGCTCTGTAAACAGCAATCCGACTTACGTCAGCAGTTAAAACAATTCCATTCACTCACCGCACGCTCCGGTCAGTCGTTCGTTCACTTCGTCACGGCACACTGCACTGCATTGAACGGCTCAATGAACTTGGGACTTGTTGATACATGGTAGCAGTGCCTTACGATGCCTCGAGCAAAGTGGCTGGCTTGAAATGTTTCACCACTGTTCATCTGCCTTCTGAAGTTTTATAGAAAAGAAAGCAGTATATTGTAACTTTAATGTCATTTATTGCCTAATGTATAACACAGAGAAGTCTGTCCTGATGGTTTTCGAGTCTGCCAACACGCCACAAACTGTACCCCCAGTTACTTTGAATGGTGGAGACCTGCAGCGGGTGTACAGTTTCACCTACCTGGGGCACGTTCTACGCAGCGACCTATCTGACATCGACGACATCGAGAGACAGCGCCGAGCGACTAGTGCCCGCGCTCACATGATCGCTCGGAAATTCTACCGATGCAGCGACCGAGTTAAAAGACTGCTTTTCATGACGTATTGCACGAATGTGTACACGGTGGAGTTGTGGGCGAACCACACGAAGGCAGCAATGAACGCCATGCGCGTTCAATATAACAACGCGTACCGCGCGATTTTTAAGTTGCCTACATACTGCAGTGCGAGCGGCATGCATTGCGCAGGCCGCACGCCGACCTTTCCCGCCCTCCTGCGTGCGCGCTCTGCCGCATTCAACACGCGCGTGGGCAGCTCCCGCAACCTGCTCATACAAAGCGTCGCCGAGTGGCCGCGAAGCCCTATCGTGGAAGTGTGGCGGAACTACCATACGCCAATCACGTAATCTAGCCTTAAGTTTTTTCTTTGTGTGTTTTTTGTTGTTGTAGTGTAAATATGGCTGTATGCTGGAATAAATTGATTTTATTATTTATTATTATTATTGCAACATATATTACATGAAAAAAATGAAACCTATGTTTTTCTTTAAAATAAATATATAAGAGTGACATTATTCTCATGTCTTAGGTGGTGCAACTACATCTTAGCGATAAATCTGTACTAGGTGCTATTTATTCCTCAATTTCCTTGATATTTATAAAGAACTGACTGGCTCTGTGTTTGGCTCCACATGTGTATGAACTTGCGAGGTCTACAGATCACAGAGTCACTAGTTTTTATAACACTCGAGTGCACCACTTGTTGGTTGGGATTTTTTACATTTATTTAGTAAATTGCATGGATATGCAAAAAACTTCCAACATAAAACAATTCAAGTTTAAGTTCTTTCGATACATGTATTTTAAATATAAATAATTAATGTTGTATCTTATCTCAACAAGAATTACTTTAGTTATAAAATTAGTCATTTTTAGGGTTCCGTACCCGAAGGGTAAAAACGGGACCCTATTACTGAGACTTCGCTGTCCGTCCAACCGTCCGTCTGTCACCAGGTTGTATCTCATGAACCGTTATAGTTAGAGAGTTGAAATTTTCACAGATGATTATTTTTTATATATATATATTTCTGTTTCCGCTATAACAACAAATACAAAAAATATATATTTAAGGGGGCTCCCTTACAATAAACGTGATTTTTTGAGACGTGCGATGTAACCTACAACTAGCGCCATCTAGTGTCGTACTCGTCTACTACTGTTACTGCAAAACTAAATTGATAACGAAAATCGAGGCGCATTCGTTAGAGGATTGTTCGGTGAATAATATTATTAATGGTTTTCCGTATCTTAAATATCCATATTCTGTGCGGAACACTTCGTCCGCGAGTCCGACTCGCACTTTGCCAATTTTTTCACAGTGCAAATCTCACTCTCACGTTACTTCTCGGAATATTAAAACTGCAGTACAATTGTAAATATGTATTTGTACTGGATAGATAACATAACTCTTTTCATTAGCTATGTTACGCTTTCTAGCCGCTCCGCTGCTAGCCGCTACAAGCTAGGCAGTGCATATTTTTAACATGAATAGCTTTTGTCGTTGCGGTTTGCTCTAAGTTTCTTCCCGCAGGGCTTTAGGGAAAGTATAAAAACACATAATACTTACATCATAAAGCTATCGGGAAAATGTTGCAACGTGGGATTACGGGGCGCTTGTTACACCGAACCGAAGCGAACACCGAACAATAAATATTTATATATAATAAACAACAGACTGTTATTTCTTGTAGCTATACGGAATTGAATTATAAAACCAGAGTCCTCTACAGCATGTTTAGAAATGTAGCAAAATGAAATCAATTTAGTAATATTCGAATACGTACGAACAGTTCAGGTATGTTACGAGGGAGATATCAAACACTGTTTAGGTTTAAATAATTGGTTTCTCTCAAAAGAAATTTACGTTTTACTTAAAACTACAGATATTACAATGCATACTAAGGTCTTACATCTATTATTACAGAGCTGTGCAAACTTATGTCTAGACTATTTCTAATTAGATAAGAGGGTTTTAGACAAGAGGGAATTAGATAAAGAGATCTGCAATGTGTTAGTGTTAGTTTGTATTTAAATTTATTTAAAGAGTTTATTTCTGAGTTCTTTGAAAATATCGCCTGGCAGTTAGCAGAAGTCACGACAAGTCAGTTAAGATGATTTTGCCGGTAAAATTTTCATTCTAAACTTTTTTACCACGCACATTACCGTTTTGTAGGTTATCTCGGAATTTAATTGTATCGAGTGAAGTGTTATAAATCGTGTATTGTTATGGATACTTATTAAACACACTTCTACATAGCACAGAGTTTCTCTTAAACACGGGTCTATAAAGAATATAATAGTGAGGTTAACAAAAATACACACACACACACACGTGCAACTGACACTGACGCGCGATGCATATTCACAGTCGAGTGTATGACGTTTTTTGGTGTACGCTTGTTTGTACTGTAAAGAAGGACGAAGCTCCGGGCGAAGATCACTCGCGAGAAGTATGGGGTTCGTCCCAAGGAAAGCCAAGAGGCGTGGAGTGTAAGCATATAATGGTTAATACAAACTGAACGATGCGGCCTACAACGGATGCGCAAACCGTGGCGACAGGGATCCTGCTGAAAACAATATTTTTCCCACCAAACTTTATATCGACGCAGCGGACACATTGAAGTCCATCCTCAAAATAACAATATCAACTTTACGCGTTCTACATTTAAAATCAGAGATTCCACTGACTAGCATACGCAGCCACGAATATCACAACCATGAAGGCCGACATCTCTACAGTACCTTGTGTATAACAAACTATAGTGTCTGGATTAGGTACTTCGTACGTTTTCAGTGAAACACGACTTAGGGATTTTTCATCTCTGTGTTTTTAAAAGTATTGTGAGTCGGGGCGTCTGCGCAATTTTCAAGTACATATTCGCGTCTGTGTGACAGAGGGTTGAGTTAAGCTGTCCACCGCTCTGGATATTAGCGTCGGACGCAACTGTACACAATTTGTTGTGTTGGTGTACTCGTGGAGCGAGAGCCGAGCGGTATCGATGACGACGGACTTAATGTAAGCCTGTCATTACGGTGACGTGTTCCAGAATGATTGAAATATGGGAACTGGGTTAATTTTTTCAACCTTCATGATAATGCTTAATCTTTTTGCCATTGACTTGAATCTCACCTGATGGAAAGTGAAGATAGGGTCGTTAGAAGCCTCTAACTAATGAGCTCTTTTATACCTGTGTTTGGCAGCAGACGAAGGTGATTAGTCAGTAGGATTATATAAACTGCCCTGCCTCCAATCAAACTGAGTACCAAACGGTACCCTTAAGAAGCACCCCCACTGGGAATCGAATCCAGGACCAATATATTGTTAGTCCAAGCGCGTATCCACTAGACCACGGAGGCGGCTAAAGTATTACTAGTATGGTATATTCATTCTTCATTCAATAAATTATTTCTATTCTATTCAGACATAACAATACGCAAGTAAATTTTGGTATTTATGTTTGGTATATACACTTGGTACCCATTTTGTTAAAATATTTTACAATGTAAAAGATTTGCATGTGCCATATTTCCTCTAAAGGTAGAATGTTTAAAACAAACATTTTCTGTCATCATGTGTACCCCATGTTCGATTCAAATAAGCTTATATTTATCTATAAAATAGCTAAAAGGAACATGATGCTATTCGCGAAGCTTTCTAAAATCTATACCATAAAATAATAACAGAATAGTGTAGTAGTAGTAATATATGTAAAGCATATGATATAGCTCATTTAAAAAATAGGAAATAAACAAATACAATAACAGTTATGTGTAGAGTTGTTGGAATTTTATAAACATTTTATTTAGGAATGTTGAAACCAACGAGACGTAACGAATAAAAATATCATGAATGCACAAACTTCTCTCGATCAGAGAGTGAGTGGAACCGTTCAAACCTATAACAGCCCTAAGATGGAGTGTTTAGTCCTTCGAGCGAGGAAATCGTAAAAAAACTTTTCAGGTTAAATAGCCTGTTGAGGGAAAGTTTTACGACTTTTTAGGCGTTTTGTGCTGAGGTAATACTAGAGTAACATCCGAAGTGACTTTAAACGGTGTCACCTGAGGTTTTAGTTGCACAAATTGTTAAAGAACATTGATACATTTGACCTATCTATATTGTATCTATATAGGATAATGAGAAGTACTCAGTATTGTCATATTCATGAAAATTCGAGAGTTCAGTGTTTGACGGACAGTCCCTCCCACTAGGCAGATAGCTTCTCTCAAAGTGGTCCGACGTCATTTTCCATTTATGTCCAGCTTCCTTATTCGAATTCAGAGTGTGTCACGTTTGAATACTTGCTGTTGTCGGTTTTATGGCTATATAACCAGATTTCTCCACGTAATGTGATCCGCAATGTATTCTTAGAAAAGTGAAGTGGAGATAAAGAGGATACGTCTCTGCAGGAACGAAAAACGGGTAAGTACTCGAGCAGTCGGTTTTCAGGCTGCTAATGTACCAAACGTAGCGTGTAATAATGTTTAGATTTTAATATTTCATAGCCTTACCGCTTGTTACAAATACTTTCTCTCCTGAAACTATTTTTTGCTTTGCTTTTGCCCGTGAATTCGTTGGCGTGGATTTCAGTAATTATCTTACTGAAACGACTTGTTTGATATGAATAAAAATTACGTGAGTAGTTACGTGAAAAAGGACAAACAAACAAACAATAGGCGACAGCGGATAGTGGAGCGCAGGTAGGTATGGCTGCATCAAGCGAGTCCCTTTTCCTTATCGCGTTGATGCCAGTCCGCTTGAATGTATTGTCAGGAATAATTTCTGAATTCAAAGTCACGTGAAAAAGCTAGTATTTACTAATTATTTACTCGTAACAGATCAGTTATGTCTCGGTCGACCGATGCGGCCTATCGCAGCTAAGCCGCAAGGCCACGCGTGGCTACGGCGAAAATTAAAATACCACTCCGTCGATCCATCATGTTGGATTATGTCGGATTACTCTGCGGATTTTTGGTATTTAAATACAAAGATGTATGCGTTTTGGAGCAACGTTGCTCGAGTACTTATTACTTATTTTGGTATATGTAAATAAAAATCAATTGTCGCATGAAGATCTCACTTGAGAACGGCTGATTTGGCTGCTTTTGTTGTATAGCCATCATTCTGAACGGTTGCAAAATCATAACCGTTCTTTGCGTAAAAAAAGCGTCGGTGGATAAGGCGCGGACTCTCAATATTAGGGTTCCGGGTTCGAATCCAGCCGTGTACCTATGAGTTGTTTTTCAATTCAAGTACATTATCCGATTACTTAACGGTGAAGGGAAACATTGTGAGGAAACCTGCATGTCTTGAACAGGCATGTGAAGTCCGCCAATCCGCACTGGGCCCGCGTGGTGGACTACGGCCGATACACTCTCTGTAAGAGAGTAGGCCTGAGCCCCTGCAGTATAGATTGTTGATGAACCGTTCTTTGGGTTCGCAAAAACGCGTTCGAATTTGCCCTTAGCGGTAGGATAATAAGTGATCACTTTCATTAGGCTGTTGATGATGAAGTGATCATTTTAGGAAAGTGGAAATTTCACTTGACGCTTTCTCACATGGATTCTAATGCATCCTACTGCAATAATGTAACTTGGTTTCCGTTTTTAGTTCGTTGAATTAGAGGTATATACATTTGTAGCTTGACTATTTATAATAATAATAATAAAAATTTTAATACAATAATTTATTCTAGACCAGACCATGCAGATAAACGAAGACGCTAGGAATAGTTTTGTACGTGACTCTGGCACGTGATGTGGTGCAACTGAGAGATGCATACGCAAATATGCTTTTAATCTGTACGTGAAGAGAACGTGCTTCACGCAGGGGATACAAACTAATTCTCTTATAACGTTTTTATCAAATCCATAATCTAATCCTTAGGCCGTGGTGTAGTGGCTATGTCGTGGCTCCATCTTAGAACTGCCCACATGATGAAATGACCGATCATTTAATGAAAAAGTGACATTTCGTGATGTGGCCAATCAGTATTGGCTGGTTCATATATTTTTGGCCGGATCATTACAGTAGGGTGATTTTACTGATTTGTAGGTAAAACTCATGAATTTTCCAATCGCTGCGACATTTTACTGCACGTTCTTATGGAAGTTTACTCTTTTATCCGCTTTTAAGGCGAGTCCTTTCTTCTCATTTTCCATACAAGTTACTGTTCCCATAATCTTTTTAAATACGATAAATTTTTAAATGAATTTGATATGGAAAAATAAACTAAAAAATTAGGTATCCGCGAAATAAGTTTCAAAATTTTTGGACTTCAATAAGTACTTTATTTTTAAATCTGAAATTAAATTAAATTTCGCCAGTGCTACGCATGTGTGAGTGCATACATGCGTGGCACAGAGTTTTGAGCTCCGCCCCTACCCTGTACACATACAGACTTGATGAGAGAGACCGCTTTATACATAAGAAAAGACCAAAAAAATATTTGAAAGCTAACACCACGCTAACACACGTTGCCGCTCCGTGCGTGGACGCGTGGTGCTCGCTCTCTCCTTTTAATTTGCTTTAAAAAGGGACAGAAGAAATAATCGATAATTCCTGAACAAGGCCTGTCAGTTTTATTACTATGTACTAAGGAGTCGTATAATATATCAAAAAAAGCCTATAGAAAATTCCGCAATGATATACGAGTATGTCTATCTCCTAACAATAATATTACAACAAGGACATAACCGCGTTTGCGAACGCACCCACTCTTGACACCTCATCATCAACATCATCAGCCGGGAAACGTCCACTGCTGGACATAGGCCTCCCTCATGGTACGCCACATCGACCGGTCCCGAGCCACCTGCATCCAGCGACTCCCCGCGACTCTAACCAGGTCGTCGGTCCATCTAGTGGGGGGACGGCCTGGTAGACGTTTCCCGGTACGTGGTCGCCACTCGAGAACCTTTACTCCCCACCGGTTATCGGTTCTTCGAGCGATGTGGCCTGCCCATTGCCACTTCAGCTCACTAACTCGTCGAGCTATGTCGGTGACCTTCGTTCGTCTACGGATTTCCTCATTCCGGACCTTATCACGTAGAGAAATTCCGAGCATAGCTCGTTCCATTGCTCGCTGAGTGACTTTGAGCTTGTTTATTCGGCCCACCTGCTGGCTGTAAATTGTCATCCGTGGCTGACGTCGAGATCGAGTCGTCTTTGTTACTTGTGAATAAACCTAAACTAATTCAATTTAACTCAGTATTTCATTCCATCAGGTTATGGGCCTATTTGGAATCCGTAAAAATAATTAGTTAAACAGTGAGTCGCGGAGTGTGTTCTCTGATTTTCAGCATCAAAATGGCTATATCCAACGTGTAAATTGAAAAGATGCAAGGACGTGAGAACTATATAACACCTGAAAGTTTGTTGTGCAATAGTATTTAGAGCACAAAGATCTATGTGACTGCGTGCAGCCTTCCAATGGCGTGGAAACAATTGATGCCGCCGATTACAATAAAATTAAGCTCTTACAAGCTTCAGTTTTTCATTACAAAACAGCATCGTAAAACTACCCCGAGAAGACGTTGTTACAACTGTAATGAGTTTGGTTATTTTAGCAAAAACTGCAATTATAAAAAGAAAACAAATGAAGGTAAAGTTTTTGCAGCAGCCTCTGAAAATGTGAATAGTAAGGAATAGTATGTGGATTCTGGAGCATCTTCACATATGACTAACTCCTCCGACTTGATGTACCTCTGATTAGACAAATAATGGTTGCCAATAATTCATCAGTCGCCGTGCTGAAGATAAGTAATGTAGACCTGGATTTTTATGGAAAAAATAATAAAATAAATCACATAGAGGTGAGAAATATTTTATACATTACTGAACTGAGTACCAACTTGTTATCAGTTAGTTAGTCAGTTGGTAAAGAATGTCTGTCAAGAAATTTATTAATACTCGGGATGTGAGATTTTTGAATACAAACAAACAGTTAGTTGCAACGGCAAGACTAACTAATTGAATACAATTCAAAGAAATGCACTTGTTACTTCATCCGAGAGTGAATGTTTGGATACATGGTATCGAAGAATGGGCCATTTAAATTACAAAGAATTATTGAATTTAAATGAAGGTAACAATAAGTGTGCTGTGCTGAAGATAAGCATCAGTTACATAGAAATAAGTGTAATGGTAGCTGATGTACTAACCAAGGGGACTCCTCAACTGAGGCTGGAGAGCTGCTCGCATCAGATGGGTTTATGTCCTAGAGGGGATGTTGTGAGGACAACCGCATTCATAAGTTAATATATACTTATTGTATGTAAAGTATGTATTATTATTATTGATACATATTAGTTTGTTTTATGTATCTCTTATGTAATTGTTTATTATATTTATTATATCGTTCACACCTAACTGCCCTCCTCTCTTCACTATTTCTCCTTGACCTAGGACTGCAGTAAGAAATTTCTTTTGGAAATAAGCTGTTCCTTTTGTATAT
Organism: Carcina quercana; assembly: GCA_910589575.2. Lineage (NCBI taxonomy): Eukaryota > Metazoa > Arthropoda > Insecta > Lepidoptera > Depressariidae > Carcina > Carcina quercana. The sequence continues at coordinate 1,930,046 of OU342429.1, read as the reverse complement.
ATTTTTATGTTTTTGTGTTATGTAAATATTATCTGTGTAAAAAAACTGTTTAAATAAAAATAAATTAATCAACTGAGTATTTCATTCCATCAAATAACCCACAGCTATAATTTTTAGGATTCCATAGTCAAACATGGAACCCTTATAGTTTCCCTGTCTGTTTGTCCGTGGCTCAACTTACAGACTTACTACTAGTACTACTGTATTTTATATGTTTGTTACCTCAGAACTTTGGACTGTGTGAACTGATTTTAATGATTCTTTTTTATTTGAAAGCCAGTGCTTTTGATGACAACTGATGCTTATCGATATCGATTCAGCAGTTTTAAAAGAAAATATGAAAAACAAATATGTACCCAGATCTACATCTAAGGGTGGACATTTTAGGGGATGAATGCTGCGGACATTTAGGGCAATTGAAGTTAGTTTGATCAATAAAGTTGTAGTGATTCACGCATCATCAGCCAGGACACGTCCACTGCTGGACATAGGCCTCCTCCATGGCATACTACAATGGCCGGTCCCTGTAGACCAACAACACCAAGTACTTTCGAAAAGAAAAGAAAAAAATTCCCGAGCCACTTGCATCTAGTGACTCCCTGCGACCTTTCCTAGTACATCCCATCTGTCATCCATTCTTCAAGCGATGTGACCTGCCCATTGCCACTTCGGCTCACTGACTTGGCGAGCTATGTCAGTGACATTAGTTCGTTTATGGATTTACTCATTCTGGATTTTATTTTATTCATCCTTCTCAAAGCTTTTAGTTTCTGTTTTGCCATACAATATTTGAACTTATTTTTCAATCTAACCGCCTCCATGGCCTATTTGCTGAATGTTGGACAAACGTTGGGGCCTCTGGGTGCCCCGGGTTCAATTCCTAGTGGGAGTTACCTATCAGTGCTCAGTTTATTTGGTAATTATAGTAGGGCATTTTTCTATGTCCACCTAGCTAACTACCACCATGTTACCAAAGTCAGCCGCTAAACAGCAGTGTCAATAGCACTGTTGTGTTCCGATATTAAAGGTAGCAGAGCTATCGCCTCATTAGTATAATAATTATTATTATTTTTAAATTGTTTTTCTTTTTGGGTTTTTTATCACTTTGCAATAAATGATTATTATTATACTATTATTAGCTGTAGTCTTTATAGCTTGTTTTGTCATACAATCTTCAAAATCATTTTTAACGCCGTAGGGGTTTAATTTGATTTAGTTTTAGTAGTAAGTTATGTGTTAGGAAGCTACTTGCAAAATTTCAGGTTTGTAGCGTTTATGGGTTCGAAGATATTGTGATGAGTCAGTCAGTCTGTGAGTGAGTGGTATTTGACTTATTCTTAGTGATTTTATAAATTGATTGATATTTCAAATGATAAGGATATTGCCCATGAAAACCGTTCTCACTTCAAATTCTATACATATTGTTACATGTTCTCTTTGCGGATCGAGTTTCTTACTGAAGTGGTTTGTGCTGGAATCAGTCAGTCATTGAAGTCTTTCACATCTACGGATTATACACTTACACAGGTAGATTGTCAACAAGTCCACTGTTGGACATGACAATGTCAATCAATCACCGTACTTTACAAACGGACCGGTGATCGCAGTAAAATGTTTTTACATAGTACTACCCATTTTCTAGTTTTTAATGTTCCGAAGATTTGATGAAAAAATGGAAACTTTGCGAAATTTCATTATGGTATGGTCTTTATTTGTAAATTCTAAATTATATTACATTTTATACCGGATTTTGTGTAAATATTACAGAAAACCCTAGTCAAGGTTGTTGAGTATATTTTTTGAGAAATCATCAAAAAACTTGATAAACTTAGTTATGCGGTCCGGAAAATGAACCTTATTTCAAGGTAGGTAATAATAATAACAATGTGTGCGATTCCAACGCGCACTTTGCCCGTTCTTTATCTTTAGACGCCATTTACGACCCCCAGGCCACGAGGCTACATAGGTACTCGTAGTATTTTAATTTGAAATATACATATACGCAATAAATATATTTCATTATTTGTCTACGGAAAGCACAGATAACATTGGCATGAATCATATTGTACTGTGTAGGGCGCTAAGAAGCTAAGTATATGAATAAATGTATCACCATATGTTACTTTGAAACAGAATTTCACAATTTTGAGCTTTACTGAAAGAGATTAGCTTTACTAATTAAAATATTTGCAAGGTTGCCAGATCTATTTGCCGAGGCAAGCCCGACGCATCATAACAAATACAAGTGTATTCAATAATGACCCTTAACTACACTGATTAGGTCGTATTTACGACCACAATCAAACAGGTATGAGGTTTTCCGTTTTCAAACTTTTTCAGGCGACGATGCCATACCGTGCGTATCGTCTCTAGTCGAAGTTTGTTATTTGTATGCGATTTGTATGTTTTGGTTGTTTGAAACCTTAACAAATTTTTATGTTGACAAATACATATCATCATCATCAGCCGGGAAACGTCCACTGCTGGACATAGGCCTCCCTCATGGTACGCCACATCGACCGGACCCGAGCCACCTGCATCCAGCGATTCCCCGCGACTCTAACCAGGTCGTCGGTCCATCTAGTAGGGGGACGGCCTGGTAGACGTTTCCCGGTACGTGGTCGCCACTCGAGAACCTTTACTCCCCACCGGTTATCGGTTCTTCGAGCGATGTGGCCTGCCCATTGCCACTTCAGCTCACTAACTCGTCGTATACATATCATATTTATTAAATAAGGTGTAGATGTAAATAAAAAAACCCTTTAGGCGGAGCATGACAGATTCGTACTAAGTCAATTGAGCTTTAGGCCAAAATCTGAGCAGGTATGACTCTGTTAATGTCAGATTTGCCATAGGTCAGTTTCTGAACAACACAGTTTCGACGTGCGACTTATGATATGAAAGTCATTTTCTCTTTAATCCAATTTCTGAGTAGGTCAGAATCGTATAATGTACCATGACATGATAGTACTACTTCGGATTAGCAATAATATGGATTCGGACTAATGTAGTTTCTTATTTCGTCCGATTAGCACCGATTCGTTAACGGAGTTTAATATATTATTTTAATGATGGATTCCTAAAATATCGCTTTCGTATTAGATCAGATTCTATGTATATCTTATTCCAAAAAGGCCAGGTACAATGGGCAAGAAAAAAGACTACAAAGTACAAATATTCAATACATTCTATATGGATTATTTATTTCATTTAAAAAATATTAAGAATTACAAAATGATAATTATTATCCACAACAGGCTTCGTCATTCGAAAATCCTAAGTAACACAAAAGCAGCATCAGCAACAGGCCTCGTCAAAAATCTTAAACTAAGACAAAAAGTCATCCGCAACAGGCTTCGTCATAACAAAAACCTCCCAAAAAGAAATAAAAAGTCCCACAATACATACAATACAACCATCAATCAATACATATATACTAGTTATACATTTAAGCAGATATCTGAGACGCTGGCCTATTTCTATTTCTCTAGTAGGTACATTTATTTTTGTTGCCCTAGAGATGCGCACATATTTATCAATTTGACTGTACATTTGCATGACGTACCTAGAAATTGACTGACGTATTATCTGACCTTCTCAGAATAAAGCCTAAACAGAATCGAATCAACGTCGAATCGGTCGTACTTGGAATCACACATACTAAGATTCTGGATATGTGATTTTCTGACCTACTCAGAATCCGGCATTGTAAGAATCTGAAGTGCTACGAATTTGACATCTTAATAATTGTACGTTTAAAGAATTTGTATAACTTAGATATTGCCCTATTTATAATCTCACCCACTTAGAATCCGAAATAAAAATAAAATGGCAACCTCAGAGTAATACCTTCTCAGACTTTGACCTAAACCTCAATTGACTTAGTACGAATCTGTCATGCTCCGCCTAAAGGAAAAAAACACATACTTATTCACTAGTTTTATTAACATATTTACATGGTTAACTATAATCATAATAATATTTACTCCTGATCAATAACATTTTAAAAAACTTCCACTTCTTTAATTAGGGGATATTGAAAGTTAGTCAATGCACATGAAACTTGAAAATTTTTATTCGAAAGTGTGCGGAGGTAACATGGGATATGATCTAATATGGAATAGCCTTTTACTCTTTGAATTGCTCGCTCAACATGAATCCTTGCTCATGCTATTGAAGTAGTTTGAAATACTTGATTGGGAGTAAACTGAGGGTAAATTGAGGTCAAAAAGGGTGGTATATTTACAGAAACTCCAGGTGGTAAAAGGTCATTAATGAGGAATCCTTTGTCAGCTAACAAGTCTCCAGGTGCTAATTTTTCTAGCAGTTGGGAGTGTTTGACTATAGCTTTATCTGATGTTGAGCCTGGGTATAATGCACTACAATAGGTTATTACTCCATTAGGGGCTACACCAACAAGAGCTTTAAAGGTGTTTCTGTGTTTATATTGACTGTAAGTCAATTTTTGTTGAGTCATGGATTTTCTTGAAACAGCACAATATACTTCAGTGCAGTCGATCACCATTCGACAGTTTGTAAATTTAGCAAAGCAATTTGGTAAACATGTTTTATTTTTTGATTGTGTAGGTATCTAACTTATCAACCCTTTGTATAAATATTGATGGAATATATGAATCCAAGTAAAGGTAACATAGTCACAGTTTGTTTACTGCACGCAAAATGCACACTTAAGTCTGTGTGTGCCAAATTTAATCTGAGCTTAATCAATGTCATAAATATTTGATCTTCTTGGCTTATTCGGGTAAATTTCCAACCGCAATAATAGTTAATGTCGATACCTTCAAATAATTCCATTAATGTAGTTAGTATCTCCTGGCTCGGAATGACAGTATAATATCAATTCAATTTTTCGTTGTTTTCAATTCTTTTTAAACACTATGGCACTGTTTTGATGTTTTTTTTTATTTTTTATTATTAAAGATAGACCAACACTTGACCTCAATCTCACCTGATGGTAAGTGACGATGAGGTCGAAGATGTTACGTGTTGGTCTAGAAGGTGCCTATTTACTCTTCTTTTGAAGATTCCCAAGTTGTAGTTTTCGGGGAACACGAAAACCGGTAGTGCATTCCATAGTTTTGTTTTTTATGTCCAATTTTAGATTGTCATTTTCAGACCTTAGCAAAGTATTTTCTGCTGCTATAATTACATCATTCTTAACTTCAACTATTTCTTCTGATGAAAAATTTTCTATGGGTATGTCGTCGTCAGGTTTCCTTTGGTTCTTTGGATGTGAGAGAAACTCAAATATTTTCCCCTTATTATGGCTAAATAGCACAGTAAAGTTTCTTCTATCACCATCTTGAAAATGACAACTGCATATACGCGAGTGTTTGGAAGGCACCCTATCAGCCGTCCTGTAACAAACATGAAATAAATTTTAAGTAAATTCAGCACACATATAAACAAAAACCACAGTAAAACATAAAAATTCTTAGTAATAAAAATGGTATGTACTGACCTTATGTATTTGATCCATTTCTTTAAAATCTTTTGATTCTTGGGAAACGTAAAAACTTGCATTTATGCTTATCGTTATAGTGTTTACATCCGGGCGCAAAATACATCATTTTGAAGCTTTTTAACTATAAAATTTCCTTTTAAAACAGCAGCCAATTTTTACTCTATTTAGTATGAGAATGTCAATTGTCACTGTCAATAAGTTTGTTGGACCGCGCCATATTGAAAATGGAAATGCGACGTTGCCAGATTTATAGATAGACAGCGTGGGCGGGACTACAAATGAAAGTATAGTCAACAATGAACATTAAGTACTCTACTTATGACCTATAATCGAATGGATTTACTAATGGATTGTTGATCTGGGTACGAGTCTAGGTTACAGGAATTCACCATAGCCGCTGTTTTTCCCATAATATTTTTAAATAATGGTTGTGGGTTACATTTAATATATTTAATATAAGTCTAGTGAAGTAAAGCGCCCGCGAAATGAATAATCATAACATATAATTCACGCATTGTCCCGATATTAGCGATTTGTCAAACAGCGCCGCCTTTTGGCAGGTTTGCGCGTAAAAAAGAGCACCGTGGCCGTTAAAGCAATATAATCGTAATTCTTTATCGCAGTCATAATGAATTGCATAAACAAAGCGCTGCCTCTGACGGTAGACAATGTACTTTTTATTAAGGACTAGCTTCCGCCCGCGACTTTGTCCGCGTGTACTTCAGGATGTATTCTACTTGTTCGATAGTGCAGGTGACGTATATGACAAATTATTATACAGAATAAGGTACAAAATAGTGTTTATTCTGTTACGTAGTCTAATAATTTAAAGAAACAAAATAAATTTCAATATCTGACGTAGTACATTCAAATAGTCTTCACACTAATATTATAAACGCGAAAGTTTGTATATACGAATTTACATTTTCTATGGTCGGTTGCTAGGCAACGCGTTTTTGTTATGCCAAAATTACCCATGTAATCCCACTAATATTATAAGTGTGATTTTGGACAATTTATACAATATGTCTTTAGAAATTATAGCCTATATGTTATTCTGATGTATAAGCTATATTATTGTAAAGTTTCATTCAAATCCATTCAGTAGTTTTTCCGTAAAAGCGTCACAAACATCTAAACATCCAAACATCTAAACATCCAAACTTTCACACTTATAATATTAGTAGGATAACTATTTTGTTAGATATAATTATTTATGTTTGGCCAAATCTTGAAGTAGCCGTGCATTTAGTTGACCATATCGAAAAATGATTTCTATTGATTGATATGGTCAAGGCACATCATGATATGGACAACACACGGTGCATTATTTCATGAAATTCCATCATTTCATGAAATGATTTGTCACGATAATTGGGCATCATGGACATCATGATGTGGGCAATTCTAAGATAGGGCCACGACAGTTGCACAAGTGAAATTGTTAAAAGCAGTGTTGTGTTTCGGTACTGAAATATAATATATTTAGTGTCACATTATCTTGACATTTCTGGGTGTGCACGGTTTATATCCAAAGGCTTTATAACTACTTATAAGACAACCAAATGTAAACCACTATGTATATTTAAAATAAAAAACTTGTTATCCCCCTTTTTAAAAACAAACCCCTTCCCCTACTTGGTTGATTTTCAACCATTTCGCACGAAGCGTTTCGCTTCTTCATTTATTATGCGTATAGCTAAGGAGTGGAATCCCCTGCTGGCTTTTGGGTTTCCCGAGCGCTACAACCTGTATATCTTAAAGGCCAGAGCGAATAGGCTGTTTCTAGGCAACCGTGAACTACCCTAGACCCCGTCGTCCCTTAACATCAGGTGAGAATGTGGTTAAGCGAATGCTTATCGACGGTAAAAAAACATTTCCGATTACTTGTCGTCAGAAGAATATTTCTGTTTTGTTCCTAGTTTACAATCCAATGAGATGATAATTCAGTAAAAAGAATGCACGTTGAGCATTATAATCCAGATATTTGTTTGATTCTTAACTTAGCAGGTGCATCAGGTACCGAAAATTTATGTTACCTATCCGTTGATACAAAGCCGACACGGCGCTTGTGGATTACAGAATTTATGCGACAGCGCTGTGTACAAAGTCGAGCCGCAAACAGCTTGCGGCCCGCGAGTTAGACAGCGCTGGTGGCTCTGGTCTAGACGAAGTAATGTAATCCTGGCTTAGTATACGACGATGATTTGTTAGTCTCTCCGCATACAAGTCGTCACGTGTCCGTGTGACTACTGCTAAACAAAGCTCTCGTCATCTAAATGTTTGAGGATCAATATTGGGGCAGGCTAACGTCTCAGGTCCGGCGTTCATTATGCCGGACGAGTACTACATAGAGCCCCAGTTTAGCCAGAATGCAGATCTACAAATAAGGCGATGCCAACAGATTGGCAGAATTTATGATGTTGTGATGATCTCACCTAATGGTGACGGCAAGGCTTTTGGATGGAAACCGTGCGCACCCAGAATCTTCAAACTTATGATGAGCCGGATTTTCTAGCTTCACTATCGGAACACACCAGTGCTCTTAACACTGCTATTTGAGGGCAGACTCAGGTAACATGGTGGTAGCTAGCCTGATGGACATAGAAAATTGCAATTTTATTTTTTAGCCTGTATTCACAAAATAATAATTTTGAATTGGTTTTCTTTAAAGGCTTTTATTCATAAACACTATTCAAAGCCTATGAGTTCCAATTTGTTTATTTGGAGTTTATGTACGAATGTTAAAAATCATTACCATTGGCTTTTAGGTGAAGGAAAATATCTTGAGGAAATCCGCACACTCCTGAGGAGAAATTCAAAGGAGTGTGTGAAGTCTACTAATTCGCACTGGACCCGCGTGATGGACTACGGCCCATACACTCTCTGTAGTAGAATAGGCCTGAGCCCCTGCAGTGGGGACATATATAGGCTGTTGATAATTATGATTCAAAGCCATGTGGTCTCGGCTTTAGAAAATAATCACTCCACATCATCCTTTGGCGTTCTTGAAAGGCTAGTAAGTGAAAAATTTAAGTATAGCATAGTCTACCTATGAATCAAAATCATCTTACTGTGATCAGGTTACCAATCAAATCAATCAATCATATCTCACCATTGAAGGTTCAGACGAGCGATCTGATGTCTAGCAGTGAATTTAGCAGCCATCATTTAAATACGAAATTTGAAATAGGAACTCCGTAGACGAAGTAAAGCCATTGACAAACGTCGACGGCTCGTTAAGCTGACGTGGCTGTGGGCAGGCCACGTCGCTCGAAGAACGGATGGAGAGTAAGAGTTATCAAGTGGCGACCTCGTACACACGTCAAAAATCCCTCTAATAGATCGACTGACGACCTAATAAAGGTTGTATGTGCCGTTCGATGCAAGTGGCTTGGGACCAGACATTGTGGCGCACCACGAGGGCCTATGTCCAGCAGTGGAAGTGTTCTGGAAGTTGATGACGACTTAAGATTGAAAACACTCACAAAATGTTTTAATTATCTGAGGTCAAAATTCACATTCATTTTTAACAAAAAATAATATTAGAAATTAATAACGGAATCGTTGTTTTGGGACAACAACATTTAAATTGAAAAAAGTTAATAAAATAACATAAATTGGGTTTGTCCAAGTATTTATGCTTCGATATTATTTAATGGATAATTGTTTGGTATTGATTATGTCTGGGATCATATTTTACATCAAAAAATAAGAAGTATCACAAGTAAGAAGTGGTTGTGGATAAGTACTCGTAATTTTATATGCTGCTTCCCATCTCCAGAGAACCTTCCCTTTGTCGTCTTTTGCTAGTCTGACTAGACTAAAATCTGCATTGGTTTTAAAAGTTGGACATTGCCAACCATCGTGAAACAGTTGGGAATCTTTTTTGCAAGTCAAAAATCACAAATTGGAGTGAAATTGTTACTGCTCGCCGGTGCTCAGCGGTCGAGTGCAAATAGTTGGTTATTTAAGGGGAAGCCGTGGAAACAAGTTATTTTTTTAATATTACATTATTTAGCTTTGAAACAAAATACGTTGATCTTATTATTTCATGGTTTTGCATGCGCAGTTTGTCACTAACATTTTGAAAAAAGTGAACACTCCCGCAGTTGTGTGTGTGCACATATATTTTAATGTAGCAATGTATCCAGATTGTAGCGCTCGGGAAACACAGAAGACGGAAGAGAATTCCAATCCTTAGCGCTACGCATTATGGACTAGGAAGCGGATGGCTTCATGAGATTTAAATGGATAAGGGTCGTCTTTTTTCGTTGAACGATTGTAGGATTAGAAAGGGGAAGGTCAGTTATTAATTATGTTAGTGCTTGAATAGGTGTTTCATTATTCAATGTCATTCTAAGTGAGCAAGGCTGGACCTTAACCAGTTCTGTGTGATTCCAGCAACGATCGCAGCCAGGCCCCGCCGCAACAAGTTGGTATCTCGCGTTTGCTATAATTGGACTTTTTATTGACAATTGAAAACTGAAACTGAATCCATTCAGTCGTTTTACCCCCAAAGTGCAGTTAGCTACGTGACCGCGGAGTTAAACTCTAGCAATTAATATATTTAGAGCGTATTTGGGGATCTCCTTTTAAATCCTGACGCAAGGTGTGTTATTAGTTCTGAAACTTTCGTGTTTCTGTCTAATGTTCATTATTGTCGCGGCGTCCTACCTCCACGGACAAAATCTTCGTGGACTACGAACTCCATGCCAACTAATTTCATAAATAAGAAAAAGGAAGAACAATGGACCGCAATTTCTCCGTGACTTGAAAATTAGACAAAAATTACGACGTAAAAAGAAATTAAACTGCTTTACTGTCAAAAAGTATTATAATTTCGAGCCGATTCAATTATAATGTAGAGCAAACATTACATAAGAAACATAAGAACCAAATTTTCTAAGTCAATTTAGTCTGACATGTTTTCTGAAAGTGTTAGCTTTTTTGCTATACTACGTTGAATGGTCTGTGAGGTTTTGAAGCTTTTTTCGGGATGGTTTTGAGCCATATACAATCTTTATTTACTTGTTTTGAATATATAATTAGCACTTCTCCTGAATTGTTGGTTTTAGCGATGCTACGATAATATCTAAGATTTTCAATTTGTAGTTTATCAATTAATTGGTAATGATATTTATTTATGGAGCTGAGTGTAGTTCAAATGGCTCTAAAATTAGCTTGAGAGAAAATTATGAATCGTTTTCTATGTTTTTTTGTAAAGCATACTTCAAGTTCAGAGCACAGGACCGCCCATATAAATTTTATCGTAATTGATTTACCGTTTTTGAGAAAACCAACAAAAACCAAATATAAACCACTCTAGGGGTGACCGTTTTAGGGGATTAATGTTGTAAACTTTTAGGGCAGTCAGTCCTTTTTGAACGCGTTAATTTCGTTCATTTTATGTTGATATGTAGTGAAGGGATGCGAGTTTCTAATGATGACCTAAGCGAAACTTCACGTTCCTAAAAGACGGATCCTAAAATATTTTATCTAGACATATTCCACCCTTGTCTCGTTTTCCCTACAGACATGCGAAACCCAAACGATTATAACGAAAAGTAATAGGATTCAGCCGGCTAAACTTTATCCTTATATCTCAGGGCAATATTGGACATGGGATATAATCCTGTGTCGGACTTAGGACGGGGGTCATTGGGTTCAAACTGAAATAAATTTATACAAGCACTTATAGTATTCTAGCGCGTTGACCTGACAACGCTTCGCAATGTTCCGCGGTTTCATCGAACATATATTATTTTGATAATAATGGAATTGAGAAATAGAGAACCGTCTTCCATTCTACAAGAATGTAATTTTTTTATTTTCCCCAATTAATATATAAAATAAGTCAGTCAGTCAGGACTTTGAATTTTATATGTTGCTTTTACAGCGGCAAACAAAAAGAACTATGTTGTTTTCTTTAACGACTACTTTTTCTCTAGTTTTTTATTAGTTCCCCAATTAATATATACAATCTGGAATCGCAATAATTATTTACACATTATGAATTTAAATACTAACTTTAGTGTTATAGTGTCGATTTTAATGTGTTAAAGTTAAATAGTTTATTTTATTTTGTTGTTATAGCGGCAAATAATACGCAAATACAAATTCTGTGAAAATTTTAACTGTCTACCTATTACGGACCATGAGATGAACTTCGCAACTATGGGGTACACCCGTTACCTTCAGGCGAGACGAAGGCCAAGTACAACCTTAATTGTCGGTATAAATTCCAAAAATTCTTTAAATGACCTCCCGAAACGATTTACTAGATTCGCCCCTTCAATATAATCAGACCCTTTCCTACCAATACGGTGGAAAATCGAGGGCTCTCTCTTTATATAAGTGAAATTCCGTTGACATGACGCCTGTCTTAGATATTTGATAGTCAGCGTTTGCGAGGCGACTTGAAGAGTTCACCAGCTGCTGTTTTGTGATATTGAACTGTACTAAAGTGGTTTTAAATTGCTTCCTTGCGGCTATGACACCCAACAGACTGTTACAAGAACTCGTCAAATGACATTTCGACGGTTTGTAGTTGTTTCTGTATCTTCGTATCTTTATACTTTTTGCAGCGTGAGGATAATATAGATAACAAAAAGAATGATAAGTACTGGTAATTGTCCTGGTTTGCAGATATCAAAGGAATTATAACATTTTGAATTTGGAAAAAATAAAATTGATCCTAAACTTGTAAAGGACGTACTTGTACGAGTATACGAAAAAATGACTGTTCATATTCTGACTGCTTTTTGACGATTTACATATGTGTTTTTTTTAAATTGAAATATAAGAAATGAAGTTTATTTAAATATGTTAAACACAGCATAAAACAAAAAACCTCACATTCGTATTTAGTAGATTAGTGTGAGGATGCTTTAAGCGAGGAAAGGGAGGCAAGATATCCGAGCGACCTAAGTGCAAGTAGCTCTCATCGATTGAGTGGAGCGCAATTCCATGGTCTTATACGATACGATTGTCCATGCGGAACCTTATCATCAGCTTAATTACGAGTATGAGCTTAAAGTCATGTGTGTACTTAAACATGCCCTATCGAATTCCAGGTTCCCTGAAAAATACGACTATATATTTTTATTATTGGAACGAAGTTCCTTATCGCGCGTTGTGAAAGGGGGCTAGACGGAAAAAATTCTTACGAAAAGTTGTCACGACACTTTTTGCTATAGTAAGTTAGCGTCATCTGTTAGTACGACGTACGTAGTAGTAAGACGATACCAACAGTACAGCTATGTGACGACAGATGGCTCTGATTAGTTGCCGCTACTCAATGACAGATGTCGCTAAAAACAAAACGTATCACGTACATAAAAAATCTAATGAAAAAACCTACAAAACCATATTTAAAATATAATGTTAAAAATCCGTTCAAACCTTATTGAAAATTTGTAAATTTTATTACAATTCCTTCACTAATTAATCGAAAGGAACTTCGTTCCATCCGGGTGTCCCTTGACACTTCTCAGGTTTTATATTTTATGTTGGTAGCTTTCATACTATTTTTTTAACAGATACAATTTATTAGTAAAGTTAATATGGAAGAATACGATTTTATACCGTTTTCATAATCTTGCTGTCTTATTCACGACGTAAATTTGGCGAAGTGAATGTTAAATAGAATAAAAATGTTTCTGTGAGGTATGTTTATTTATTTCGGAGCTGTTCAGCGGGTGTCTGAAATATCTTTATTATAAATTCTTGAAAAATCACAAACTAGTCAAAAAAACTATCAACATATTCATTCAATTACACCAAACAAACAATGGAAACGTGCCCCGACACCTGCTGGAATCAGGAAATTGGATCTGATGGTATCTCGGCAGTGTTAAACTGAACGTCCAATACCCGGGCCGTTATGCTTGCCTGGTACTCAGCGTTCAGCTACGATGGAACAATCCTACAGTTAGATGACACCTGCTGGAATCAGGAAATGGGATATCTCTACTCCTTTGCTGTACCCCTGGTCGAATTGCTGGTACTGCATTATGCTTTAGACATCAGTGACGGAACCAAGTCCTGTTTGAACCTACCTATATGTGTGTATGGGATGTTTTGAATATAGGTTTGGAGTGTAAGTATTTGGTTCAGCCGGTAGTTGTAAGAGCACGGGTAGGAAATATATCACAACCAAGTTTGGGGTAAATTAGCACTGAGTTCTGTTTAACTCTAAATGGACACGAGTATATTTCTTTTCGTAAAAGCAAACTATTTCCCTAGAAACTGAAGCTAAACGTTCTCTCTAAACAAGGAATTACAACGTTGCCTCCCTCCAGTAGCACGCGGAGTTTATATATGCTTACATAAAGTCTTATAATGCTTAGTTCATGGTGAGCGAGATCCTATTACGACTGACCCCATAACTCTGGCGCAATGCGCTGTGATATCATGGGGCTGCATTGTAGCTTATGTTTGTGTAAATTTATTTACTGCCTTAGATTTTAAACAATTTAATTTAAATATGTTTGAGATGAACTATGAAATACATTGAAGAATGCTGCCGGATGTTACACATAAAAAGGTTTACTAGCTTTTGACCATGAAGTCATTTGCATGGACTAAAATAGCTTTATTTCAGCAAAACCCCATAGTTACAGAAAGAAATACCAATATGTAAAACCTAAATAACAATACAATATAATATGAAACAGCCGAGGCACATGTAAACTGCCTCTACAGCACGATGCGCAAGAGTGCGTCCTCTATCGCGCGCAGGCTGCGGGCAGCCGCAGCAGTCTGCTCGCTGTCGTCGCACGCACCGACGGAACGAGGCTGCGACACTGGTGCATGTAATGACAGCCAGCGTTGCGAGTTGCACCGACGGACCGATGTATACCCCGCACGATAATGTATTTGAATTGAAAAACAACTCATAGGAACACGGCTGGATTCTAACCCGGAACCCTCAGATTGAGAGTCCGCGCCTTATCCATTGCGCCACCGACGCTTTCTTCTTTTTTCGAATGATATGACCTGCAAATTCCCACTTCAGCTCATTGCCTCGTCGAGCTGGTTTACTCGTAACGGAAATTCCCAACATTGGCTACGTGGGTCATCTAGATAGCGTCAGTCATTTAAGGGTAACTAATCAGAAATCATAAATATCTAAACTGTCACATATTCATTTATTTGGTCGACAAATTCAAATGAACAACTATAGATCGAAAACCAATTATGATATTTGGTCAATAAGCGTAATTTGAAATGCATAAAGGCATGATTTGTATACGCTGAATCCATTTATCAAGTTTTATTTGCGCTTTCATATTTCGAACAAATCGTACCTGTCGTTGACACTAATTTTGCGTAGAAATAACTCTTTCAGTTTGTTGAATTAATGCAGTATTCGTAAGTACTTAATGAACCCCCCAACAGTTGCAACGTTTTCTCATCAAAACAGTGCCGACATAGAGCGAGGCTTACCTCCCCAGAGAACCGTGGGGCTTGCCTTCAGCCTCAGTGCCCCTACAACGTAACTGGCATGTTCTGGTCGAATAACTTTTCTTACTTATATCTCATCTGTTTATTAACTTTGTCTATTTACTCACAGCTAGCAGATAAAGCTAGTTGCTGCCCGCGACTTTTTACAGGTAGAAAGCCGAATGTTCCCAGAGTAAAGGAATTTTTCAAATTCGTAAAAAATTGACTTGCTCTTTCTGGTATTGTAACTGGCCAGTTCAAAGTTTCCTAGGATAGCGGTGCCGTCATATAGTGGCCGTAACACAGCGGCAAAAGACGTCACTAGAAGGTTGTTTTAGTAAACAAAATGGCGCGGTTTTTAAAGAGAAATAATTGCAACTGTAAAGTCAGAAAGCGGTGTCGCTATTTGCATGACGGTCGCCTTGACGGTGTCGGATAATTTGAACGTTTTGATTGATAGCGGTGAAGCCTTTCTATTAATTAATTATAATTAATAGTTCCACTGAAAGGCGGTCGACGGTAAGTTATAACAGCCGTGCTACTTTCTACATGTCGTCACCGTAAAAAGGACACGGCGGCTATGTGACGGCACCGCTATCCTAGGAAACCAGAGCTTTAGTATTCTTTTCTGACTCCTCAACTATCTCTTTTTAAACTGAAGCGTTGAGTTTGAATTACTTTTATGTAATGTATGTATGTAAACAATTGAAGTAAAACATATATATTAAGTCCGTCATAATTATGAACCTATATAAGTTGAAATTAAGATTACTTTGTGATTAATGTTGGACTTAAGATGACGTCACACTTCGATGCCAAATGAGTCATTGTTAACTAATTATCTAAAGAAACGATCGCATTGTAAATAAATAGTTATATTCAGATTGTTTAATAGTTGTGGACAATGTACTACCAAAGTAATAAAGCAGTTATGATTGTTGCAACTTTGTCTCGCCAAATAGCGCAAACTACTGCGGATCTTAATATCTACGATCCCTAGGGAATTGTGAGAGTTAGCTTCAGTACGCGTAGAACGTAACTCTGCAGATTTGAAGATAATTGATCATTATTACTGTTATAACCGCATTTGTAATAGTAATAGATTAGGTTGTGAATTTAATTGAATAAGTAATCTTGAACACTATTATAAATTTAACACATATATTAGAAAATCCAGAGGCCGTACCCACTAAACATGTGAAGCAACTAGGTCAGACACTTTTATTTGTTATACTCACGGTGCACACAGCAAAGGTACGCCAAGATCAGACACTCGGCCGTCAATATACAGCGCACGACATTGTTAGTTACACGTGTGCACTTTTGTTGAACTTACGTATAAGACGATGTGGAATCCGTATATTCTTTATAAATCCGAGTTTGTTACTACATTTAGTTTTAAATTAACTTCGTTATTATAGTAGTGCTTAGGTAGGTATTAAACCAACCTAAAAATCCATGTTACCACTTTGTAATTGTTTATGGAAAGAAATATACTTATAACCTTGAAATAAGGTAAATTTTTATTATTTACAACCGCAAAACTAATTTTGTCGTCAAGGATTTTTGACGATTTTTCAAAAACTATTCAAGATAGAGATATCGCTTAGGTTTTCCTGTCTACTGTGAATTTTACATACAGATTTTTTCACTTTGGGAACTCCGGAGATAGAGATTGGTATTTTACACACCTTTTTCATGATCAGGCAAAAAGCCTAATCTTGAAGAAACGTTTACAATCTAGGCCGCATCGCATTCATTTAATTTTCAAAACATGACTGTTAGCGGTCCGTTTCAATGCCCTGAGCATTTATAAGTGATCCACTGCTAGCCCACTTATTTGACCCATGTTTTTTAATGAAACGGCCGGCGGTCCCACGCGGGACGCTATGCCTGAATCATAATGGTTTTATTAAAGTTGCTAATTGGATTGGGATTTCTTTGCCTTTTCGAGTTTTCCGTGAGGTCAATAACGTTTGAATTGAAGCGGAAAGATCTCAAAAGGTTCACGATTGTGACTTGAGAGATTTTTTGAGATCGATGTTTTGGAAAGTTGCTTTTCGAAAGTCAAATTTTGAATCCCATTTTTTTGCATTTTATCTACCCAAGTGTTGCTGAAGAAGTTAAGGCGGTTCTATGACCCATTCACGTCTGAATAATCATAATTTTAAGAGAAACCAAAGAGTATGTAATATACGTATGCTACGTAATAATAGACTGGAATCCATACAGCAAAAATGAACCTACAAATCGAAAACGGAACAAAATCAACATCCATTCTCTACCATACACAATGTAGGGAGAGTGGCGCCAACAATGCGCTAGTAGCGCCTTTGATGCTTTGCCATGTTTCATACAATTTATCGTGAAGTAATTTGGAACTAAGTTGCGTCAGACTGAGAGAAACTACGAGAGTTACTGTTGTAGTCGTGGGAAAAATACACATGAATGTTGAGGATATTGTCTGTGATAAGACAGACGTCAAAAAACCATTCCCAAAGTAACCTCCAAAACGTTAATGTATGTTCTGTTCGATTTTGCGTGAGTAAGCTTTCCATACAACGACCTTGAAAGTCAAGTACAAACTCATTAAAATTTTATTGAACAAAGGAGTGGTTTAACATACTATGTGGGTCTTATAACATTGAACTATTCGTCTGTATAATATCGTCCTCACCTCTATAGTTTCTACAGGAACAGTTCTACTAAAACATTGGTTTAAACATTCACGTTTTTATTTTAGTTTCTTCCAATTCTACATTAACCAAATAGAATGCAACCATGTCTATACCCAGGGGTCTGCCACGTCTCCCTTCCGTGTCTAGAGACGAATTCGTTCCATTCACCAAGACTAAAAATAAAACTAGACACACAGTTTTCCAAAACTAAGCAAAGCTAAGAAGCTAACAATCTGGAATTGTATTATTTAGCAAAGTCAGCGACATCAATTTGAAATTTAAGTTTACTCTTTTTATATACACTGAGTTTTCTCTTGAATATCTTCTCGTCTGATGATCAGATATTACAAGTTCGACTCTCGAATTTGTAGTACCACTAAAATGGAGTATCAGATAGTTTCGTCACTTCGTTGGCAACTAAATCAGTTACCTCCGAATTTTCATTCCGATGATGAAGGCACTACAACACGGAGGTGATATTCAAAGTTTTCTATGCTAGGTACTTTTTAAGAAGAGTATGTAAATACATAAAAAACAGAGTTTTTGAAATTATCTCATCTTTGAGGGAAAAAATCATATTTGATACCTTTTTGTTTTGAATATGTTTGTTTATTCTGCTGGTTTGAAACCCATGTATTTCCACCATACAAAGCATATCTAAATGTTTTGGGAGATCATCAAATCTTAGAGACCATGACAACGTTGTATATATAATTAACGTAACGTAGTTTATATTAATTAATTAATTAACGTAGTTTAGTTAATATTCCAATATGTTCTCCAAAATTGTCTTCCCGCAACACAGGTCTCCTAGTGCGGGAGATAATGTAAATTGTATGTGTCCTTATTACTCAGGAAAATAAACATTTTTGTATTTTGTATTTTTGTAGTCAAGCCAATTACCATCAGGTAGTATCTAGGACTTTGAGAACACAGTTGTTGTGTCCAAAAAGTTTCTTCTGGTGTATGCCGTAGAGTGTTTTAGTATTTGCCTTGGTCTAAATTCATTCTCCCAAATTTAGTCTTGCCTCCACTTCCATCCTTATATAACTTTGACAGATGGACGGATGACGTTGATACAGGGAAATGATGCCGGTCGACAGTTTCTGAGTGGAATTGTTTAGAAGCGTAGGATACTGAGGTGTGATGTGATATCTTTCTGTTTCCGTTTGAGTTACATTTCTAATATTGATTATTTGACGTAGCCAAACAAATGTTTTCATCACATCAAAATCGGATGTATAAGTCCATTGTTGCATGAGAGACTCCCATGGTCTAATGGTAGGGCATTTTCTATTTCCACCTAATTTCAAGCGGCTTTTCTCACCTGAAGGAACCTTGGCGTCGGAAGTCACGCGGTACGACCCACGCTACCCAGTCATGTGTGCATGCCCCTTTATATGTGTTTAGTACAGCACAATACTGACCGATTTATGATGTTTAAGAATTTGCGTAAAATATTATTCCGTGAAGGATTCAGGTTATTTAAAAGGTTCAGAAATCGATTGATCAAGGTCTTGTTTCTAGGAAAATGTTTACTACTTTTAATTTTATAGAGGTCCGTTGTCAAACCGAATTTTTCGAAAGGGTAGGCTCATGGGCGTTCAAAAAGATTCGAAAGAAATTTCTTAGTATAAAAAATATTGCCTTCGAGCAAAATGCCACACGTTTTCGTTTATTGCGAGAAAAATTTGCTTATCCTTATTCTGCTAGAAATCTATAAGTATGAACAATGTTTCGTAAACAGCCATTTCGTAAAATTAATAGGCACTTCAAGATTGTAGGTAAACTACCTAAAGTCGTTATCTTATCAGAAATAATTAAGTTTGTGAATTATTCACACTTCAACTCGACTTTATCAAACGAGGAATTCAACTAAATTTGTTTTGTAGCAAGATAAATTGTTCCCTTTGTTAGGGCAGCTGTTTATTTACTTCGGGGAGGGGAGGGGGGGGGGGTTGTTAGGGGAGGAAGATAAAAGTGACTAATGTAAATAAGGGGTCAGAACGGTTGGATGCCGTCCACGAAAGTGATTACGGCGTAATTTGAATTCGGAAACTTTTTGGATTTGTTGCAAATTTGAATCCGGTCTTTGACAGCTAATCAATTCATCGTCAGACAGGATATGTCCACTGCTGAACATAGGCCTATCCCATGTTACGACACAGTGCCCACTTCCGAACCGCTTGCATTCAGCGACTCTTTGCGACCTTACGGGTGACGAGGGTCCGGCGATGAAGCCAGGAAATAGAAAGCGGGGCTCTTTAAGGAATACAGTACTAGTTATTAACACGAGTTTTGGATCATTGGGTTTCGTTTGACGAGTCCAAAACAATACACCTGGTATGTACACATACACGTGGTTATAACTAACTGAATCTGAAGTCAGGATGTGGATATATGAACTCTTTAAACGCATATTCAACAAAAAGTGTGTTTGGTTTTTAAAACTATAATTTTGTTTAACCCATACACAAGACAGGGTGAGAAAAAATTGGGATAATATTAAAATTAACTATCGTATATTTTTGAGGTTAATGCCAATTAAAATAATCCAAGAAATGATAAAATTTAAAATCCTTAGGCTTAAGAGGCTATTTTGCTAAGACCACGTGGTCGGTTTCAAGGTTAAATTGTTTTGTAGCTGTCCCTCTCCGAGCCCTATCCTACCCGTGCGCGTACGGTGAGACAGCATACATTATGCAATGTTATCCACCCGTTATTTGGATGTTTCGTAGTCCAGGGATCATTTGAAGGATACCGTATATTATGTAACCATTTTTTTAATACAGTATACTAATGAAATTTCAGATGTCGGTGGCTTTTCCAAATTGTTCTAAATTGATTCATACTCTTGTAAATCAGGTTCAAAGTTGGGGCTTTTTATTACCGAAAAATACAATACTTTGACGCCCTGTAACTCTGGAAGTATATATTTAAACGAAAATCTGACTCACCACCGACACAGATATTTGTTTCTAGATTGTGTCTTGAAAATTTCATAGATTTTCATAGCTTAATACTCAAAATATGACTGGACTACGTTTGTATGGGCGCTTTGACAACAGCATAGCCTCTTAAAGATGAGCACGCTACCGTACTATGTCATTTGTAGTTACAACAGTTGTGCTAAAAGATTAAATTGAAAAATATTATAGAATTCCAGGCACGTTACTGTCAGTTAGCCTTAATCGTGTTCAGTTCAAACCGCTTCAAACCAGTTCGAACTGGTACATACGTGATCTGGATATTGATAGTACAGTTGAAAGAGTTTAATGAAATGTATTTAATTTGAAAATTTTATAAATTTATAAAAATAATAGGAATATAAAGGTATTGAGCAATGTTAAGGGTTCGTTTTAGTTATTATATTGATATGATTTCATTTTATACCGATCATTTTTAAATTGATAACTGAGATCGAGTATCTCAGTGTAATTATGCCCTTATCTCTGAATACAGGATTTTCAACTTGACTTCATTTTCGGTAGAGTATTCTTGAGTGCATATTACCTTACCTGTTATAAATGATTTTTTATATATAAATTATTCATATTCTGTACTAAATCTTAGGTGCGCGAGACCGAATCGCACTTGACCGTTTTTTATAGTTTAATTGTTTTTAACAAAGCGGTAAGTCTGGCAAGATCTTTTAATAACAGTGCAATTGAATCACAGCGAACACAAGTTGCGACCTTCCAACTTGTAGTCGGTAAAACTCAAGGAATTCCGATCACGTAGGAAACGGGATCGAATCAGACGTGTATGGAGGAGCTGTACGAACATCCGCTGACCAAATGACAAGAGGCGTCTTGGGTAATGCGTGAAAAAAGTGCGACATGCCGCAATGTAGAGACTTAGGGACGAAGCGTCAACATTGGGACTGGTCCAGAAAAATGCACTAATAGGGTTGGGATTAATGTATCATTTTAATAGTGCAGTAGACAGTCGGATTTTACTTTTAACACATTAAATTCGGTGCGCACTTGATAGATTTCCTCAAATTCCCCTCTTCGATTCATTAAATTTCATCAGCCATCACTGCGACGTGTCCAATATTCAAAAACTAAATTTAGATCCTTCTATATTTGAAAGAACCCCGCTAGTCAGTACTCATCCAAGAAGTAGCAAAAATTTAGAGCGAACTACTCCACAGTAACGCCTACGTAATCGTGAAAGGAAAGCTAAAAATGTATTAATTAAGGTATTGCACGTGAATTCTGCGCTGGCTTTAGAAGTTACCCCAAGAGAACTACTTCATTGGAACAAAAAGTAGCTTATGTTCCGAACTTTCAACTGTTTTTGTAAGAAAAATCAAGTCGATCTGACTTTCCGTAACGAAATAAAGGAAAGGATTGTCAAA
The DNA here is from genome assembly GCA_910589575.2 of Carcina quercana. Classification (NCBI taxonomy): domain Eukaryota; kingdom Metazoa; phylum Arthropoda; class Insecta; order Lepidoptera; family Depressariidae; genus Carcina; species Carcina quercana. The sequence goes on along the minus strand of OU342429.1, from coordinate 1,908,073 downwards.
ATCACCACGCATTGCAAGTGACAAAGGCAGATGTTTTACCAAAAATGTATGATGGGTTTGGCCTTCATCTCACGTTATGGTAAGTGACAGAAGCCACAAGCTAATGGGGCGCTGGCTCTGCTATTTTCACTCGGAACATAACAGTGCTATTAACACTGTTGTTTGCCGGCAGACTTAAGTAGCATGGTGGTGGTTAGCCAGGCAGACATAGAAAATGGTCTACCACTAACCAAGCCAAGTAACGTGAGGTACACCCACTGGGAATCGAATCCGGAACCTGTGGATTGTTAGTGGATTTGCCACTAGGACATTGAGGGCGGTTAAAATATCTCCTGAATATTTTTTCCTTTAATCGCCTTTTAGGATACCCATGAGATTATCATTCTAAAGCCGAGCTCACATAGCTAATATATGTATAGCTTTTTAGAAGCATTGCAAGTCTTTACTTCACATAAACAACTGTAGGTAATGTATAGTAGTATGCCACCCGGGAAGGGGTAGGCGAATACTTGCAAATTCCCGCCATTTTGACGGCCCCAGGCGACAGTCCTGACAAATGCAGGGATAAAGGCCTCCCGAGCGAGATTCACACGCCAGATATATCTAGACGGAAACATCTTTTACAATCCGTGAAGTATGGCTCTGGAATTTAGGATTCTGTTTTAATGTGGTTCAGGTATTCTGGCCTACAATGTGCCTATAAGTACAAGTGTATATGAATTTTATTCAACTGTTGGAACGCAAACAATATTCAAAATTAATATTTTCGACTTTTAAATAATTTTCTTTTCTTTTATCACATTTGCCACAGGCATAAACCCTGAGACCGCGTGGTCCGACTGCTCAGTTCGATTACTCGGACCACGCGGACTATCATTTTTTGAGACCGCGTGGTCCGACTGTCGGAATACGAGAACTTCTTCCCTGTTGGTTCGACTAGATAATGTAACTGTGATGAAGGCAAGAATAATACGAGATTTAATTTCAATGTAGTTTAATTTTTGCTAAATAATAAATATATATCGAGGGTTATGGAAATATGGCTTTTATAGAGGGCTGTACTTTTTCATGAATTCTAATATTGCTGATACACTGTTTTTAAAATGTTAGCAGAAAATAGATAATATCGTTTTAGAAATATTTCTTTAAATATTTCAAAAGTTAATTGAATATATCTTGTAAGATACTGACCGTATACTAGTGGTGTCTTTTCTCGGGTAATCGGACTGAGCAGTCGGACCACGCGGTCTCAGGGGTCATAAATATGTCGGGAGATTTTTTATATGTTTGTTATTTAATTATTTGGTTTGTTAAGTTACCTCCGCGGCCTTATGACTAAATGTTTTACTAACAATGTGAAGGTCTCGGGTTCGGATTCATAGTGTGGTATCGGTACCGGGTTTGGTTGGTGGTATGGCATTGTATGCCACCAGTCTGCTACCAAATAGTCGTGTTATATTAGAAGCGCCTCATTAGATTTAGGCTTTCTGGATGCGCATGCTTATTATCCAATGGCCTTGTGGTTACTTACCATCAGGTGATATTAGGGTGAAGTGAAAACTCATACATGATAAGGTGGAAACTTCGGCCATATTTCACTACACAGGCTCAGTGTTGATTGGTAGAATTTATATACAATTTAGGTTTTTTCAATTTTCCTCACAACGTTTTCCTTCAACGAATGAAAACCTTATAAAATTTATAGAGAACAGTCTGACTTGAAGATTGTATATACTCAAAGTCGGCGATATGAAACTTTCCTTAAATAAACCCACGCTAGCTGAGCTCTGGAACCGCAATAAGGTACGAGGGCTCAGCAAACACGCCAGCCGCCTCTATCCGAGAGCTGTCTACGATCTGTCGAACAGTGAAGACCGACGTCATTCCTAACCTTCATAATTTTCCAAAAACAAAAGATAGGGAGTCAGACTTTGTCATAGATTTCTTTGACTTGAAGTAAAATTAATACTGGTTACATATTGGAGAAGAATTTAAAAAATATTTTTAAAATAAATATAATTTGTTAGTAGTAGCAAAAGCAAGGAGATCATCCAGTGCGGTATTTCTGTATATTTATACTCTATGTAAAAATAGTTTTACGTAAATCGATGACAGCGACTGGGTAGCTAGAATACAGCTAACATCGACCTAAGCAAACACACGTGTTTGCGGTGCGCCTTACGATTCGCCCGGTGAGAAATGACATTCTCCACCTTACCCTAAATTCCCGCTGGATATTCTTGCATTGCCCCACTTTGACATTGGATATACTGACCCTGTTACCCACCTACTATTTACCAAGAAACCCTAAATTCCCACTGGATATTCTTGCATTGCTCCAGTTTGACATTGAATATACCAGAGTAGAATAATACAATATACTGTCTTCCTTACTTGTACTTGTCTTACTGTCTTGTCTCTGCCTGAGTTTTATGAGCAGAGTACAAATCCGAGGTTCCCAAATACACTTATAAGTAAAGAAAGACCGAAGTCTACATGCTTCCTAAAAATTGCTACTGGATGTGTAGATCGATATATAATAAAATACCTCAAATGATAAAAGAGCAGCCTATTAACAAATTCAAAACAGCGTTACATGAGTGGCTTCTTCTTAACAACTATTATTCTGTAAAGGAATTTTTCGAGCTAGGACAAAGTAGATAGGATTTAATTTTAATTTGGTTTACGAATATAATTTTATTATGTATAACATTTGACTAATATTATTTGACATAGGTATAGATATATCAATTAGGTACGTGTCTTGACATCATATAATTGTATAATTTAAATGCTTGATATTATTACTGTTAATTACTGTTTGCATGTCAAAACATCGGCTAAATGTGTGATCTAGAATAATTTACTTGAACATCTGAAATGTACGACATTTATTGCAAATAAAGGTTTATCTTATCTTATCTTACACGAACTATTTACCGTCAAACCCAATATCAAGCTGATTATTCTTGTATTGAATATACAACCTCTTTTTTACACCAATTATTTACCAAGAAACCCTAATTTCCCACGGATATTTTTGCCTTGTTCGTTGTTTCACACCATACATTTACCAAAAATTCACGCTGGATATTATTGAATTGCCCTACTTTGAAATAAGGGTATACTGTAACTGTCACACAAACCAAGAAAACCAAAATTACTTGGACTCTATCCCCCCTGATGGTAAATGATGATCAAAGCGTGCTTATCCTAAAGCCTCAAGTTAATGTTATACTTGATATAAAGCTGCTTAGATACTTTCAACGATAGCTGTACATAACTAAGCTGTACAAAGGCATTTCATTTCATCATAATTGTTATTCTAACAAACCATCAGTGGGTAGTTTACACAAAGGGCATGTGCCTCTATATATATGCTTGAGTATACGTTACATGTGCCGTCCTTCGATGAATAATGTATGGAACAAAGTAGAAGGGGTCAGGCTGAAGTTATGTGAAAGAGAAATCTCTATGTGCTTTTGTATTGATCTCCATATTCATCGTATAAATAATACATGTTATTCCCAGTTTGTATTCGGGTTTTGGAAGTTATCATTTCATGAATTTCACACCATGTCACGCTATGGATAGAGACAATTTCGATCTTTAAGTCTCAGTTATAGAATTGGGTAAATTCCTTTCATCGTGTGTATGTCGTAAGAAGCGAAATTAACGAAAACAGGTGGGTGGGATGTCTTTTGTAAAGCTCATCGTCGTGATCTATGACGTAAGCTTATATTATTTATTAAACAATGATTCAAGGTCTCAGCTTGATAAAAAATGGATGCAGGTGGCTGCTGGATGTAGGTGGCTCGGGACCGGTCGATGTGGTGTACCATGAGGGAGGCCTATGTCCAGCAGTGGACGTTTGAATTAAATTAAAATTTATATTTAAGGTGGGCTCCTTGTGGGGATATTTTTGCTGCCGTTTTTATAGATACGGAACCCTTCGTGCGGGAGTTGGACTCGCATTTGACTTTTTTAGATAATTGAAAGGCTTGACAAGACATACTATGCTACTTTTTATTCACAAATCGTAACGTCCACGCAAACAAAATCGCGGGCCGAAGCTAGTATTCTTAGAGTGGTTCAATAATTCACAGGGACTAGTTAGTGTCTCTGATTAGTTGACCATGACTGTACATTCTTACACTCTTAGTATACTATACGTTTTGTTACAATACGAGAACATTATATTATCATAACATATTTCCTTAACCCCGTCCACATTTCCCTCTGCATTATGTTAGTGCTGACGCGTTTGCCACTATTATAGGAGCAATTGGGCATATGATTCTTATGGAAATGTACCAGAATAATAAATATTATTACGATTTATGAGATTATAATTCTCTCAATAGGGTAGAAGGGAGATTGTTGGCAATGGCCTGTGTCCGCAGTGTACGGGGTCAACGATAATGCTTTTTCTACCAACATCAACAAAAGAGGAGTATATCAATTCGACTGCATTTTTTTTTATATATGTAACGCGATAACTTCGCCAATTAAGAATCGATTTTGGAATTTTTTATTCGGTCTCATATAAGTTGTATCGAAATTGATTGAACTCTTTTTGAGAAAAACCAACAAAAACAAAATATATACACAGACAAGTCAACGGGTGAACATTTTAGGGGAGGAATGAATTTTTGAACACGTTAATTATTATTAATTGAATGATTTTTTGGTATTCCCACTTTGCGCGCCTGAACACCTATACCAACTGGTATGAAATGTTGTAGCTTATGGCTTGAAAAATGAATAAAGCTAGGTATTTTTTGGTTTCCGTGGGATACCATTTCTTGCGCTTAAGCAGGTGAAGGTGTGGAAAATATTACTTGTTTAAAAATACTGAATTTAGTTTGTAGAAGAATAGAAAAGAAATAGTTTACTCGGCATAATACAAGAAGGACAATTTTATATGACCACCTAGGGTGCAATCCACAAAGGATAAACATCCCACCTCGTGGCTGAAGGATGTTTTTCCTGACGGATGTTTAGCCAATCTGTCAGTTGCACTCCCCAGATTTGTAACTATTGTTACTTTACAAAAAGGAATTACATCGTCAAAAGTAGATTTTGATAGCTATATAGGTATGTTGTTGGACTACAGCTGACTGGTGCGATGGGATTGTAGCATTACACGACATTGTGGATTATTAGGTCTGCCATTGAACAGGCTATCTGGAACCGAACCGAGGAAATACAATTTGTTGTTAGGATGTACGACGGATGTATTGTAGATGTTTTTTATATAGTATCATTTCGTACCGCCAATATGTTATTATCTAACGTATCTATTATCTAAATCCCTAACAACGATGTAGCTGATAGCCAGTGCATTTACGTTGGGGCAAGCAAAACAGCACAGCCAGTGCGCTATGCTGTCTTTACTATTTGCCATGATGTGAGATGAAATGCGTGAGAGAATGAGCTACACGCTTGGAGTTATGTACCTGTGGGAGTAGTCATAGTTATTCGATTTGGTTGGTTGTTTTCTATCTGCCTTGTTGCTACTATTATGTTAACTAAGTCTGCTGCCAAACAACAGTGTTAATAGCACTGTTGTGTCCCGGTATGAAAAGTTGCAAAGCCAGCGCCTTAGTAGCCTGAGGCTTCTGGGTGAGCACGATTAAAATTCAACGGCCTTATTGTTACTTACCCTGAGACTATCAAGTGAGACGAAGGCCAAGTGCAAACCTATCGCACATTTAAAAATAACTCTTTGTTTCAACAAATTTCTTTTCCTTTCTGTATTTACTAAAAATCTACACATTGTAACATCCGTATCAAACTTGATGACCTTGAGAGTTGAAATATAATAAATACAAACAGACATCCTTGAAGAAGTATATTTTGAATTCTAGGCACGTCCTTCCGTAGTATAATGTGTCCGATGTAATAAAACCTCCCAAAATTATGGCATACTATTTTATTTTGACGGAATATGACACATCAAGCCTCGCGTCGTATAAACCTCGTATAATTCTCGCAATAAATCTCAAGGAAAAAGTTTGTGAGAGCTCGTAGACCATCTACGCACTGCGATACGTCTACGACACGGCGTAGCACTTCGTAGACACTCTCACATAGAATGGCAGTTTTGGGAAAAATCATTTTAATGTAACTACAAAAAGGACACAACGCTCATCAAATTCGAATAAATTTTGATTTCATATATAAATTAATTGATTTGCCTTAAAACAACCGGCTCCGTGGGGTTTCATTCCCAGTAAGAGTTCCTATCGGCACTCGGGTTGGTTGGTAGTACCGCATTTTCTATGACCGTCGGGCTAGCAACCACCATGTAACTGAAGTCTGTTGTGTTCAGAATAGACATGCAGTGCCTCTTTAGCTTGATCCTCCCATAACCTGTAAATATATTGATTTGTAATCGGTGCCTTAACTTAATTATACGGTGATTTACTTTTGTTTTGTATGTGTTACCAAAACTGGGCCAGCGGAACACAGTCACCCAATAAAAATTGTCGTTCTCTGTCTCACATCATCTTTCATAAACAGAAAATGGCGTCGACACGCAATATTTTGTGGCCAGCACTCCGCGTATACGTGAGGCGGGTGGGTGATGGGCGGGCGGGTTTTACGCAACGGGTGAATAACCGGATATCTTATTTGGTTGTTTGATGCACTGGTTATAATTATAAATGACCAATAAGTTTGCGTTATATACTTACTTAAAATATTATTTTATACTCATAATTTTGATAAAATACTAAAACAGAAATGTCAAAAATTTTGTTAACAATTTGGCCAATAAAGTCTGATACTATAATAAATTACTATGTTAACATTAAAGCTATGAGATATCTGTCTCACAAGCTTGAATACCCTGTGTTATGGGAGACAGTGTTCCTCCTTTTGGTGAAGAAGATATCCTTTTTGCAATTTTTCTGACTACTAATAGGTTTTAAATGAGAATGGATAGTGTACGTGGTAGGGGTGATATGACATTTATATTATTTTATTTAACAAGGTCACACTACAGGATATACATTAACATAAGTATTAAGACACAAATTTAACAGTATACCCAAATGCTATCCTACTTACAGGCAACAACGACATGATAATAAGAACGTTATTAAATTAAAAGAACTATAACAAAATTATAATAAAAATAGACATGGATGAATAAACAGATCTCATTGTAATGTATAATAGAATTCGCACCTAGCCATCACCTCACATAATGGTAGCGATTTCTTTTTAGGAAAATAAGAAGGTTCGGGCGTTATTAACGCTTTGCAGATGGGACACATTCGTTGACGTCTGCACAGCAAAATATCCAGTCTCCAGTAGCTCTATTTTTTATCACTCATGTGTCATTGTACCTATTCATAAACAATCAATTGTCCCGCGAATTTAACTCGAAATGTTTGATTCTAACCGTTTCTCTCAGAAATATGAACAACGGTAACTGTCGTAGCGTAAAAGGATTGTAAAATTACAAAGCCTAAAATACGAGTATGCTAATTAAAAAGCTACTTCAACCTTTTTAGAAAATTGCAAACGAGAATTAGCTTTATTTTAATCTTTCGCTTGAATTAGTAAAAGCAGCAATTCATACAACGGAAACAGAACGCCTATGTAACATCAAACATTTTTGTCTTTTATTTTATCGGTCTTCAAAATTTCTCGCATCTGCAACGAGTGGTCTCACCGAAAACCAACAAAACCAAAGATTCCCAACCAAACCTTTCCTTGCAGAAGATCAGTTCAAAAATAATAAAAAATCGGAAGTTATAAAAATGTCTATAAAAAAAAACGAGAGCTCGTGGGTGATTTTGAATAAAGCTGACACCACAAAGAAATACATTACTTAAGTTGTTGAACTGCCCTTAAATCAAATAAAGATTACAGCAACGGGCCAGGAGCCAGCTTACGTAAACAGCTAAGAGTACTTTCAATAAGATAGCCGAATAAGTCTTCGAAGCACGACGCTCATGCACTCGAGGCAAAGGCACCGAGGCGACACTTTATTGCCCCAGAGATTTATTTGCAGTGTATCCAGGCTCTTATGTGTGGATGCCTTTATATCAAAAATATATCGTTAAATTACTTTAAAGGCTGAGGGAAAAATAAAAGTGATAAAATGAAATTTTGCGGCTTTGTCTCAGGTTTTCCTGTATTCATCCCGATTGTACTCACTCGGGCGTTTTTTATTTTTCGGGGATCTTACATGATACTAGGAAATTGAAAGCAAAGCGTATGATGATAATTGAAAATCCTCTAATGGAAAGACTGACTTTGCCTTTATAATGGAGGCTCATGCCCAACCTGAATTTGAATCCTGTTGTTTTTAAAGTAAATGTGAAGTAATATAATGCTATGCACAATAAAATGTCTTAATTTTGCGATTATAAAATGTTTTCAAATAACAAAATACATTTGGTTACATTTTAAAGCACTTCCCATTCTGCCATTTTCCAGAATTTAGGTGGCGACGGGAAGTGTGCCGAAATTTTGGGGTGCATCATAAAATATTTAATGGTTCAATAAAGATTTTATTGTGTGAATTTGTTTCGTTGAATTTTGTTTATTTGCTATCCGTAAAATGGAAATTTTATATTGCGCTTCGTAATGATGTCGTTTAAATTCAATAAATTTCGTTATTTGAGCGGCGAAAAACGAAAGATTTCGGACAAAACGAAACTCCATAATAATTAAAATTTTACGAATACTAAAAATGATAAAGTTTGTATATTTGAGTATGCTTTCTTCCTTTACGTTGTAATAGTGATTTTGTATAAGGATAGTTGAAAGATCGGACAAGGATAAAATATACTATTTGACCTAAAAATAATTACTTTGAAATTCACGTATACAAGTCACAGGCAAAACTCGAGTCCATAATCATAAAAGCGAAAGTGAGTGAATGACTTGATTTTTGCATAACAATATTTGAAGGACCCAGAAAGAACATAAATGCTACTTTTTATTCCGATCGAGCATAAGTTCCATGTAGTGAAGAGGCAAAATACTCGTATAAAATAATGTTTCATCATCATCAACAGTCTATATACGTCCCCACTGCAGGGGCTCAGGCCTACTCTCCTACAGAGAGTGTATGGGCCATAAGTCCACCACGCGGGCCCAGTGCGGATTGGCGGACTTCACATGTCTGTTCAAGACATGCAGGTTTCCTCACGATGTTTTCCTTCACCGTTAAGCAATCGGATAATGTACTTAAATTGAAAAACAACTCATAGGTACACGGCTGGATTCGAACTCGGAAATAATGTTTATTCGTTATTTATTTTTTAAATCGTCATGATGTATATAGTGAGAATAGTGCTTGGTTAGTACGTAGTAATTTTGTTTGTTTGTTAGTAGTAAATTCTGTTAGACTGTGCTTACATGTTTAATGTCGAAATTTACTGCGCTTGCCAAAACTGACTGTCAAGTGTGGCGCCCCCCTCATGAAAAGCCACGTGAGGCTCCCTTATAGATCTATAAGGGAGCCTTATGTTCATCAACATCCATGTTTTCTCAGTCTTCCATCAAACAACTCTGTTAATGGCACTGCAGCTTGCAGTAATGAAATCTAGTGCCTTACTTTAAAAAAAAAACAGAAGACTTTGATTAGATTAGCACGGCCAACTGAAAAACATGTAATTATATTCAATTCAATTCAATATTACTTTATTGTACACCAATATAAGCTTAAGTTAAAAAAATAAAATAAAAATGTACAACAGGCGGTCTTATCGCTTACAGCGATCTCTACCAGACAACCTTATATATTAAAATAAGAGTACTCTTGGATGAATATTTTCATACTGAAACCTTAAAATATCCAATTTTCATTTAGCAACACGCTTCAATTAGTTTAATGATGGAATAATATATTTCCTTGGGCCGTGGTGGGTTCGAGCTTCCGACAGATAATTTTAATATTATTTTAATTAGTCTGTCGATTTGGCAAGTGTATTGAATACCTTTATAATTTATTTTCAAGATGGAGCATAAATATTATAATTATTTTGAAATAAAATTAAGAATTGGTTGCGACAACATACGAGTACTATTTATGCGCTGTGGCAGAGTAGATTTAGCTTTATAATAGGACAAGCTTTTCCCGCAACTTTGACGTAAATTACTAGGCTTCATTGTAATAAAAAATTTCCAACGTCCTTTTCCGTCCCTTCAACTAACGGCTCTCCGATACGATGAGAAGGAAGGAGAAACAAAACAAACTCACTTTCAAATTTATATTATTCGTATAGAACTATGGATGAATGCATGTCGTACTGAAGATGTCACAAAAGGTGACTAAAGAAAAAAACTGTCCAAGAATAACATTTTACTGCCATCACCAATCTGCCTGTCAAGTGAGGTATATATATTAGTCTGTGGTTAAGTGTGGTGACTATTGAAATTTTTAAGGTTATGAACATCCAATAGAAAACGGAACTCCTTATAATCTTATCTGACATATGTCTGTGGAAGCTGATTATCTCAGTCAAAGATATATAATCTGTGGTACCTTTAGTAGATAGGTTTTTTCAAAATGAATAATTCAATCGATACTGGATACGCGTCATTTTAAAGGCAGCATGTCGTGTATTAAAAAGAGATGACAATAGCCACATTGGCACGTCTTTTTAACCCATGGCACTGCTTTTTGGCAACTGAAATGTACGTATGTATGTTTGTATGATGGTTAACTAATCCAGTACTAAATAATACCTCTTTTTCAGAAAGTTCTGCTATTCGCTTAATTTTTACACATAATTTGAAACAGAGAATATATATTTATTTCATTCTGTCTTATGCCAATTCAATGATGTTAGAAAGGCTATGTTATGGTTATTTGGATCCTGCTTCATATAATCTATCTATGACATACTATATTTATGATCTCAGCAATGTGTATAGCTGTCGATTTTAAACATGGAACTGTTTATTCAAAAAAAACCTCGAGCAAGTGTCCTGGGTGCGTCCCCAAGGCATCCCTGCACCCACTCTGGCAGAGGAATCGCTTCATATCATTTTTAATTGTTTATTATTTAGTACTTCGATTTCCTCTGTCATATTTCTAAGTAAGTCATTAACGATACGAGGGAGGATGCACCTCCACACCCTAGCTCCATATACATAGTTACTTTTGATATTTTTTTATAACTGTGATTCTAGGAAACTCCTTTTAAATTTTTATCTACTGAGAAACGATACCATTAGGTGAAAATGTACGCCCACTGTCTATAAAATGTTTCAGCAATACATAAACCAAAGCGACATCGACATACAGAATTAGCCCAATACAATTAGCCGTACGGATTTCTTCCCCCGGTCATTAGAGCGTGAAATAACGTTAAACGTAGCGCTCGGAAATTAAGGCGGATGCGTACCGGCAACGTGACCGCTCGGTTTCGGTTGTAATACGAGAGCGCGCCGTTTCGGACCTCATTTGTTCTGGTCAGGTCGCTGTTTCGTTTCGTCACGGTAAACAAGTTAAATTGGACCTGCGTCAGTGGTAATCACGGGAGTCTAAACACGAGTAAATATACACTACAGAGGATACAAATCAATGCCAATCTTCTTTCGTGTTTCGCTATTCTTTCACTACCCGAGCATTCACAACTATGGCTTTGAACCATGGATTTGTCAAGAATAAATGGATAGTGTCTTGTTTAATGAGTGAGGTAAAAAAATACAAGTCAATTCAAATAAACTTTATTGAAGATACACACACACAATGAAGGCGGCCTTATCGCTAAGAGCGATCTCTTCCAGGCAACCTTGGGGCAGAAGAATCATATAAATAACAAGGGGTAAGTGGTGCTACATAAATATTTGTATATAATACATACATATAATGGATAAACAATAGACAAAGTATATAGATCAGGAAGAAAAGGAAATCCGAGGAGATCAGGAAAGAAAGAAGAAAAGGCTGCTAAGGAATAATCTGTTCAAGGAAATACGTTTTTAGACTAGTTTTAAAGGATTGCAAGGAAGGGGCTCGTCTGATGGGTTCAGGGATAGAGCTCCATAGTCGGACACTCTGCACGGAAAAGTTAGTTAGTTACAAACTTGTAACTGACACTGATGTCCGTGGTATGTTGACGGCCGAATGTATGTAACACGGCGTTCGAATATTCTGATGTATGTGGTAAAACATTGTAACAATGCAATGTAATCCCCAGACGATTTGTTTCATTGTTGTCCGGGCTAGGAGGGATATGGTTTTAGCCATATTATGTATGTATAATTGTATATTTATCGGTTCTCTCAAATCTTCTGAACTACTTGTAGTACTTCGACAAAAGAGGTGTCACTGAAAGCCCTCACGGATTAATGCCACACTAAACATGATAGTGCTTTATAAATGCGAAAGTGATATTGTTTGTTTCTCCTTCATTCCCTTCGGAACGGAGGGTTAGAATGATTTAAAATTTTGCACAAGGGGAGTCGAAGGTCTGAAAAAACATTACCTAGCACAATCCAAACTCCACGCGTTCAGAGTATTTTGTTAAATTTCAGGTTTGTCTACGAATCCACCCACAAAGTTAAAACGCCAGAAAATTATAGTAGTCTGTACATTCCACTTTATAAGAAGTGAGATAAGAAATTATGACGAATGTCTGACTCGCGTGCTCGAGTCTTGGGGAGTACATCTAGAGCTGAGGGAGGAAATTAGTTTAACGGAGTGAGTGAATAAAATATTTATTTTTCAGATTTTCACCTAACTGTAGCGTAAAGAAGAATTAAGTAATGGATTTCGACGTGTATTCCCGGTTGTATCACCGTTGTCACGGTGTTGTGATGGGTCTACTGGGAATTTACTTCCCATCCGTTCCATTGCTTCTTCGATTGCTCAACAACAAAAATGGGTCCATTCACTTCGACTTTTTTTATTTTTTTAAATAGTATAGCAGAGCGGGTTTTGTGCAGTAATTATCTAAAATATGACATCAGATTGTGATGTCGCGAAATGAGTATTATTAACATACAACTTCACAGTGAATCACAATTTTAATTTTATCACACTATATTTATTATTATTGTTCAAAACGCCATCTAAGGACCATTAGCTGCGTAACAGCTGTTTTAGCTAACAATAAAGTAGTACGTTAATGATATTCATTTCGCGAAACTATACCATCCAGTCTCCTATTGGTAATAACTTTTCAAAGCCTAATTGATGGAAAAGAAATTTTGTGTCAAAGCGTATTGAGTGAATTCCCGGTAAGACACAAATGAAAAGTTGATTATATAAAATTATATTGAATAAACCTCAATAAATAGATTAATTTGACAAATTTAAGAACCCGTTAAAACATATTTATTATGTACTTGCTTACTTTCAACAAGTTTAGATTAGAAAACCTCAGATTAAAAGCTTAAAACTTGAAGCGGTTCGAAGTCTCTTACCAACTTGAAGTTTTCAATAAGACCTACTTTGATGCTGAAGTAATTACTAACTTTAATAACATTTCAACTGCTCTGAAGTGAGTCGAGATGGAAAAACATCAGCAAACGGTCTAGTGGAACACCGTACAATAGAAAATAGAATGTACACGTGGCTTTCGTATCACTTAATGGTCGCTTTGATTATCTGTGGATCTCGAGATCGATTCCAAGTGGCGGTACCTACGTATATTGGTCCTCAGTTTGGTTGGTGGTACACATTTTTCTTTGTCCATCTGGCTAGCTACTACAAGTTTTCCTAAGTCCGCCGCCAAACAGCAGTGTTAATTGCACCGTATGTTCCGGTATGAAATATAGTAGAGCCAGCGCCTTATTAACGTGAGGTTTCTAGATGCGAATTCTTCCATCCAACGGCCCTATTGTCTCTTACCAACAGGTGAGGTTAAGGCCAAGTGCAAACTCATCACATTTTCCTAAACAAACACACAAACAAACAAACATCCTCCGTTCCGTCGTGGGTAAAAATGACAATGAATGCAGGTTGAATTTAAAGAAATACATCACTAATACAATTAAACGTCCACATTTAACCCTTGGCCATAATTGGCCGAAAACCATAATTGGTGTACACTTAGGGTTAGAAAACCACACAGTAAACACGGCAATATTAACGAGAATCCACTCATAATGTTTACATACAATTTTTTTGACATAATCTTTAAATAAAGAATAACTTAGATAGGCTTTGATAAGTAATTACCAAAAAATGGGATATCAGATTGCAGGGTCGTGAAATGAATATCATTAACGTACAACTTTATAGTTAGCTACAATAACGGTTACGCAGTTAATGGTCCATAGATGGCGTTTAGAACAATAATCAAAAAGTAGTGTATAAGAATGAAAATTGTGTTCGCCTAGGAATTTCTATGTTAATGATACTCATTTCGTGACTTTATAATCTGACGTAATATATTTAGGTAATTACTGCACGAAACCAGCTGCTATTCTGTTTAAAAAGTTTATGGCAACATAAATATAATATGAAACTTTTATCTAGCGGATTTCATTAAGCAAATAAGAGAGTAGAATAAGCTATGGCATTGCTTTTGGAAGTGACGATATACTAAACCCGAAACCACTCTTAAATATAGTCGTATGTTTGACATCTAAAGCGATCACCGACCCGCTTGCCCAACGTAGTGATTACTTGCAAAGCACCTCATCTACTCATGGAAACCTGTGATCGAAGATTGTGTCCAGCAGTGGACTTGTAAAACTGTTATGATGATGATTAAAGATATTGGTATTAAAACAATTTCGATCACCAAAATAAACTCGCACCATTCACAAAAATCAAGAAAAACTTATTACGGAAGGAATTAACAACGGGATCTACTGAGACCTCTTATTATTGTAAGGGGGAAATCTAAAGCGAATTGCTCAAACGAATTTCGACTTTATAACTTCGTTCGTTCATCCAAGCATTCGATCACGTAATCTGGGGCCGATCGGGAACTAGGCTATGTCGGGAAATGTGATTTTTGAATGTGGCTTTGGTATGAGAATTTCTGATTCGATGGAATGGTTTTTGTACTTGTACGTTATACACATATATATACTTATAGATGTGTTATGTGTTGTTTATCAGTAAGATTGGTCAAAGAGATCCGAACCCACTTAAGTATAGTTTTACTTATAAATCGAATTCAATTTTTATTTAGAGTGTTGATGTTTGTTAGAACGAACAAGGACTTATTTTGGCTGATCTTACAAATAAAAAATAACGAGTATTTTACTCATCATCAGACGGGAGACTTCCACTGCTGGACATAGGCCTCCTTCATGGTATGCCACATCGACCGGTCCCAAGCCACTGGCATCCAGCGACTCCTCGCGACCTTGACCAGGTCATCGGTCCATCTAGTACCAAGAACTTTTTCTTCACATCGGTTATCGTTTCTTCGAGCGATGTGGCCTACCCATTTCCACTTCAGCTCACAGATTCGTCGAGCTGTGTCAGTGACATAAGGTCGTCTACGGATTTCCTCATTCAGGATTTTATCACGTAGAGCTCGCACTAAGCGCTTTGCTTCTAATTTTATCATGCGTACAGCCAGGGAGTGGAACGCGCTGCCGGCGTCCGTATTCCCTTAAAACTATAACTTGGGTGTCTTCAAGTCGAGGGTGAACAGGCACCTTCTAGACCAACGCGCACCATCGTAGGCCACATTGTCACTTACCATCAGGTGAGATTGTGGCCAAGCGTTGATCTATACACTGTAAAAAAAGAGAAATTCCGAGCATAGCTGTTGAGCTTGTTTGTTCGCCCCACAGTAAAGGCCTACGTTTCGGTTTCGTATGTCATGAACTATCTGTCCCAGATATTACATATTCGTCTACAACTTTTTACTGATGTAAATTATTATGTTGTCTTTTTTACTTATTATGTGTGTGTGAATTTACATAATTATTAATGGCTAAATAGGCTTAAACGGATGTGTACTATTTGACTATCAACTACTAGTAACTAAGAAATGTTTACAATTTATGTAACATAACAAAATCATTTGATTGATTTTCACACACATCATTGACACCTGTTTACAATTCAATTTATTTTCGTGTTTAAATAAATTACTTTCAAGCGTTACTCCACTTCGCCATCAAGCCGCAGTATTTTCGACACCTTCAATTTTCGTTCGCTTCAAAGGTGAAAACACTCCTATCTCTCGGGACGGTACACAGGGTGTATCTCAAAACTAATTAACTAATTAAATTATGCTCAGAATTTTATTAAAATTAATATTTGGCCTCTAAGGCAATCACTGGCATAGAAACATTACGCTATCGTCTGAAATGTTTGCTGATTGTGTTTTATTCAATTATACAAACACTAGTGATGATTTTGTATTTTGTAGAATTAATAAAATCCAAGATTGATAAGTATGGAGTTTATTCTGAAATTTAATTAATTTCAAAATGTATTTCAGTTTTGTTGCGATGAATAAACTTGTTGCTATGTTGGATTTACTAATCACACTGATATTGACGATAAGGTCGATGATTTTTTTAAGGATCCCGGAGGAAGGAAGGATCTGAAGGAGATACTGAGAGACCTGTTGTTGAGGCAACTCTGTCCGACTGTCTATCTATATATACCTAGATACAAAAGTGATATTTAAAAAAAAACTACCATAATTTTGTGAACCAACTTCAACAATTGTGCCAAAGTTGTATTTCATTATATTAAGGAGTGGATATAATGCTAATTATTTTCAATATTTTTAAATTGGTCATAAAGCGAAAAGTATATTTATGACAGACTAGTCTTAATTTGGCCTCAATATCCTTGACAAGATTCAAGAATGATGAAATCCAACAAAGTTGCCGATACAGCAACTAGAATTTTCAAGATGAAGTGACAACAGGAAGGCTACTTGTGTAGGCGAACAGACGGTCGCTGAATCAGAAATAATCTCGACGGAAAAACGTCATAATAAACGGGGCAGCAGACGACCTGGTAAAGTTGGTAGGGACCGTGATGGTATAAAGAGGACTTTGAACCTGTTATTGTGCCTGTGACCGGAAAGATTGGCTTGCGTTGGGAGACAGGCCAACTTTACACGGTTGAGAAATATGGATTGAGAAGTCCAGGACGTCAACCTTCATGATTAAGGGTACTCAATTTTTTTGGGAAGCCATTGTAGCTCTGTTGGGTAGAGCGTCCGTCCTTGAACAATCGATGGGTTCGATCTTAGCTCGTAACAATGAGTTCCAATTTGTTATTTGAAATTCATATAAGAATAATACAAATCTTTAACATTGGCTTGTCGGCAAAGGAAAATATCGTGAGGAAACAGGAAGCCTGCTAAAACACCATTGTCCTCGTTTGGTTCTGAAACTATCTTTATACAAAAAATAAGTGATTCTGTCTCTGTGTTACGACGCAAAGAAAAGACAAAGAAACCAATTCATATTCACATTTAAAATATTAGTATGGATAAGAAAACTGTCAAGCCGTTGATACTCTGGGTAATCCCCGGCATCTAGTTACTCGTAGTTATGAAGTTAGTTTCAAATCTTTTTTGCAAATCTTTATCATACTGTTGCTAACGAGGCGCTTGATAAAGATTGCAGAAGATTGACAAGGTTACTCACAAAAACACAATGTCAATAGTGAAATTGTCATTTTAAAATGTACAACTTCGTTCTCAGACAATACGTGACAAACCTGTAACGTAACCTAATAGCACTTGAATTGACACATTAATTCGAGATCTGAGTGAATTCTCGAATGGAATCATCCTGTACGAGCTCAACTGCTCAAGTTAGATCTAAATTGAATCTTTGAGGGCGCTTCCTTCGGAGCAATGATATTGTCAAGCTCCGTATGTGAGAGCCAGATATGAAGCACCCTGTATGTGTATGTGGCACGGTAGGTACTGGGGAGGAACGTAATCTTCACTGGTGCATTTCATTTGAGTAGTTCTCATTTGTTCTATGGCACATGAAGTCACCTCACAAAATTAAACATTCTTTTCTTATTTGTTACATGTAGTATTTAACATTTTTAAATCTAAATTTTCTTTCTCTTTCGCATTTATCAAACTGGTCACTTACCAGGGATGCGCTCAGAATGCTTCCATACAAAATTTCTTTTGCTTTAATCTTTTAAACTAAAAAAATAGCTGACTTTCATAAGTAACACAAACTGTATTGATAAGTAATTAGTATTATTTAAACATAGGAGATTGGATTATATATCGCGAAATGAATATCACAAACGTATTTTTTTCGTCAGCTATAATATCCGTCTCGCAGCTGACGGTCCCTAGATGAGGTGTTTTAAAAAGTGGGGTGGTGAAAAAACAAAACTGTAATTCACTATGAAATTGTGCGTTACTCATTTTGCGATATTACAATCCAATGGCCTATGTTATTGGTTTTAATAAAAGCACTGTACAAGAACGAAATGCTTCTCGTGAGAAGGAATAAATTAAGTAAAATAAATTCCTATTTAAGACAGTATCCGTGAAAAGATAATTGTTTGGTAAAATTACGACCAAATACGACAGTCAACAGACGAAGTAAACGATAAAAAGTTACTTTACTATGATCTATGACACCCGCGTCTGTTCACCAATATAACATAATAACGATCAAGCAATAACAAAACGATTTTCCACACAAATTAGCTGTGTAATGTTGGTCTTTGACAAGTCCGCCAACGTGCCAAGTTGGCGCAAAAACTTTTAATGAACTCGCAGCGGCAGGGTTTGCTCATGGCATTTTATATGGGGATTTCCTTTGAGCAGTATTGGATTTGGGCTTATAAAAATTCAAATGTATTTTATATCTGATATCTCCATACTGTTAGTTACAATAAGACATCTTACATACTATATTACTGTTAATAATAATAATAGGGTGTCTAACTATTTACAATAGACAAAGCTAAAACGTTATTTAGCGGTACGGTTGGACGGCACCACGTGCATTTTGGTGAAAGGTCTGTTGCAGGGTCCTTCGAAACGGTCCGCCACTGTGTTCAGGAGGCTGTTGGTGCCATCACGCACCTGACGCATCAGGTATGCCACTCGCTTCCGTATGATAGCCGGGAAACCATCAGTGCTCACCAGCGGAAACATCCTTTATGCGCTGGAGAAGCGTGGCAGCCCCAACAGCGCCTTGAACGCATCGTTATATTGGACTCGAAGGGCTTTGTACGTTTTTTTAGCATACTTACTTACTACTACTATATTTAGAGATCTAGTATTGCTTGTCTCTATCGCTAGTACATGGATGACCGGTGTGAGGACAACGGCAACACATTTGCATGCGAGCGACAGAGACAAGTAATGAAGGGTCATCGTACGAATTTCTTCCTATTCCGTGACCTCAGCCGCATGAATAGCGATGGTTTTAATTGAACAAGTGATATCTAAATGCGGCCCTGTACCATTTCTTAGAGGGAGGTCTTCCCATTGTGTTGACATAAGCTACTGAGAGAAATTTCATTATAATTATGATCTTCTAGTTAAGTCTTTCGGAGTTTAGAGAGCTTTCCACTTGGCTCGGCTTACGTCATTCATCAACTTTCGAGTTTAGATTAATGCTATAACGACAAACTTCATTTAGAAGCAATTTCTCCTTCAAGAGTATTTAATAGTGATAGGCTGGCTTTCTTTATGATTATAAAACTAGAACCACAAAAGAAAAGATGTGCCTACATCAGCTGAATATTAAGAATAAGTCTCTTTCTTTGTCATAATATGTTTCCATACTTCACCGTGTAGCGATCAAAAGCAACCAATTCCTCTATTTCTTATGCTTTCATAGCTTATATTAAAGAATTACCTTTGAAGCTCACATAACTTTATTCATGTGAGGTAACAACCATTGGACTTCAGAGACAAACGCAATAAGACAGTTAAACGCTATTTATACAAGAGTAGGGTGGATATTACACTGATGTAAAACACAGACATCACTAAATTATATGGTGATCGAAAATATATCAATTAGGACAACGGGGGTGGTTAAAATATAATCTTAAAGTAGTAAATAACGGGGTATGTTCCATTTATAAAATGTACAAAAAATATTTAAATTAACAATGCAAGTAGCCTCATCGTCGAACTATAATCTCCCGGGAAGTGACCTCTGCTGATATTGCCCGGTCCCAAGCTACTTGCATACTACTCCCAACGACCTTACCAGGTCGTCGATCCATCTAGTAGAGGGACATCCCGGTATAAGTTTCCTGGTACGTGGTCGCTACTCGAGAACTCTTCTTCCCCGTCGGTTATCCGTGAGGCCTGCCCATTGCCAGTTCAGCTCACTGACTCGTCGAGCTATGCCGGTGACCTTAACATAAATTTTCACCTCGCACTTTAAAACAAAATTATATTTTTGTTATTATTTTCTGCCCCTCACTCCCGACCGTGACCATTGAAGTTATGCGTCTTAATAAGTTCTTAACAAAAAAGTGTTGTAATATTTTTGAGCATTGTTATAAATGGCGGAAATTTGATTCTTTTTAGGTTTTCAACTCGCACATCTCCGCCATTTTGAAAATTTCGCTCGCTCTGTCAATAATAATCTTACAGTATTTCAGAACTGTTTCGACGTTTCTCTTAAACTACCATACAATTTTGAAATTCAATCGTCTCACCTGGCCATCCTACCAGGTCCCGTTTCTCACAGAGCAAACCACTCGAGCTACGAACACATTTCTCACTAGAAACTAATCTACATTCTAAAGGAGGGCTTCGCGTAGAATCCACATTATATCTTGTAAAAATATTCCTAGCATTTGAATTTGCCGTATCGAGTGGATGTCTCCAGTCGTTGAAATATTGTTATTACAGATCCTAATACGCCTGCAAGTTTATGCTGTTATTACAGGTCTAAGGCATAACTGAGTCTGTTCCTGGGGTATGGGAGCGGGTGTGTTTACGGAACGTCAAAATACGCATCACTTCAGTCGGGCGTCGTAAACACACCCGTACCGCTCGCATACCTCAGGTACACACTCAGTTATGCATTAGACCTGTACATTAAATTCTGTAAGACCTGTACATAAAACGGCGTTCTCGAAACTCACCTGACAGTTAAATGACGATAAGACTTTGGCTGGTAAGCTAATCAAACGCTGCCTCTGCATAACAGTGCCATTAACACAAATCTTGTCGGCAGACTTAAGTAAAATTTTGAAACCTACCCAGATGGATATAGAAAATGCCCTCCAAACCAAATCAAGTACCGACGGGTACCACTGGGAATGGAATCTCTTGATTGTTAGTAAACAAAATAACTTGAAGAAAAAAGCTTATGTGACGATGGTGATACAGGATATATAGCATGATATTACATCACCGGGAACCGAGCCAGTAATTGCGCTTAATAATTAACAGAAGCAAGTGAATCAGACGATCGCGTCACATCGGTAGCTACAAATCACTGGAGTCGGTGTGGTGTAGGACATGGCCGGGTGCGGATACTCTTTGCTGCTATGTACAATACGTGAGTCTGTTTACTTACTATTGGAAATCTTTTGATATGAAACATGCAACGCGGTGGGACAGACCAGCTGCTGGCGCGGCGACACACAGTCACATGTTTGGTGCACTTTTGTTTGGGAAAGTGTTAAATATATTGATTATTTTTTGCACATAAGCCATATAACTGAAGTTAATGAAAATAGTCTCTACGTATTGCCACTGGAGGGGTGCAGTGAGTAAGAATCCTACATCGGCTCTGCCCCAAAGGAATCGGGTATCTAGAGAAGATTCCCCTTCTTTAAAAAAAAGGTATCTTAAAAAATTTATAATATTAATGCTTGATTTTATGTAAAATCTGTATATTATGTTTTTGTTTAGAACCCGTCAATATAATGACAATACAGTACAAACGGGTTGTAAATAACGCTCTAAACTGTAATTTTATGCTTGTGGCTTCGAACGTGTGGAAAATCATACGTGGTGCTTACAAAAGCGATCCATGTTCCAAATTTCAAGATTTTTAGTCGGGTTGGGTTTATAAGCCAATCAGTCAGATGAGCTAAATATAAACCTATACACTGATTTATTTGGATTTATTAGAGGTATAACTAGTAAGTAAAGCTAAGCAGTTGATGTCTTAAGCGAATAGGAGAGTGGAAGTGTCATTATTTTAGTTTTGGTTATTGCAATATCATTCTTTCTTATCACAGTCAATACTTTGGCTAGACCCAATAGTTAATTTCATTCGAGACACAGTTATGATTTAGTTATGGCACTCAGAGATTCTTACGCTGCAGCCTGTGTCTTGAGTTCAGCTCATTCGGATCTACTGATCCATTCATTTTAGATACACGACACGTAAAGTCTTCAACCAGTTGATTCGATTTGTTTCTACGTAGCATGAGCACGATGACTTCTATTATTCGTAGCTTTTAATTTAAATTACGAAGCTCGAAGTACAGTTCTTTGTCAATACTCTATTAAAGACGAGTGAAATATATGTCGGCGAGTAGTCCATAAAGGCGTATGTCTCATGGGTATTCACGCTTATATCTCCACAATTATTAATTGAAACGCGATCCCAGAGCTGCGTACGATTGCTTCCTCTCTATTTTAACCGACTTCAAAAAAGGAGGAGGCTGTCAATTCGACGGGTATGTTTTTTTAAAAATGTTTGTTACCTCATAACATTTTTATTTGAAAAGTGGTCCAGTTCTGACAACGGCATTCATGAGAAAACGATGTAAATCTTAAATTTGCCTTAGTAAAAGCAGACTTTTAGGGCAATTTAAGTCGGTTAACACTTCTTTTTGAACGCATTTACTTGTTCTAACCTCCTTTTATCTTCTCTACTACTACCTCTCTCTCCTACTTCTCACTACTCTGTCAGTCTATATTGGCATTCACTATATTCTATGCTTCTGCCAATCGTTACGAAATCTCTGATTCCATCCAGGTATTAAACGTTTCAATTATAGAGAAAGAATATTATTTATGACTCTATAGAAATGTCCATAAACAACATGAATTGTAGAAACGAAATCCATCAGCTATCATAGAGGGCGCTGTCACGCAACCTGCGACATATAATTAGCTCGATTCACAGTGTTTATTGCAGAGGCATATTTACAAACTCCATCACACTAAAGTTGTTATATAAATGTTTAAAATGTTTCTTATACATTTAGAATTCAGTACTGATATTTAAGCTATAACTCTGTCACGACATAGCGAGAATAATATTTGTATTATGAAGTGCTAAATGCTCCAAACGCTATTTGAATTTCCGGAAATCCAGCTCACTTACGCCTTAAAATTCAAAATGTATATACTCAAACTTTTGATTAAAGTTGAATCAATTAATTTTTTTTACTAAACATTCATCCTATTTCTCCTCGCTTTTATTTTAAACTCCAGATCCAAAAGTATAATAATAAAAACACAGTAAAAATAGCTTTTTTGTTTACAAACTTAGAAACTTTACTTTGCATTTGAATGCCATACATCGGGTATGTAATTTAACTCCAACGTAAAGCTAGTTTTTTAATTGGACTTACATTTTCTTTAGAGTATTTTGTTGGGTGCATATTACCTTACCTTTTATTAATAATTTTTTTGTATGTAAATTATTCATATTCTATACAGAACCCTCGGTGAGTGATTCCGACTCGTACTTGACCGTTTTTTTAAAATGTAATGCAAAGTTTTAGACCATTACATTTACAAATGTAATTATTCCTCAAGTTTACTAATATACATGCATTTGTCAAATTTATTCATTCAATAATGGCACAACTGTAAAACGCTAGAGCCTCTGTTTTAATCTACGCTCCCCAAAACACGATCCTTTGTTCATATATCAAGCACACTCAGACACATTGGTCCGTTTAATGAATTGCAGGCAACTTGTCGCGGTGACTGAAATCTGCAGTGATTTATACAACGACCGCAGTAAATATGCTCTTGGCCATTATATTGCAATCAATTACATTAAACGAAATAAGCAAAATACTAGTTAAAAAAAGGATAAAAGTAACCCTTATAGGGCCACTTTGTTGTCCGTCCGTCTGTCTTTAAAAATCCGTTTTCTCAAACGCGTGGAAGCAGCAAGTTGAAATCTAATTAATATCCTTCCTTCTTCAATATATGTAGCAGAAATATCCGTATCTTTGTATTGCGTTGACTTATAAGATTGATATTTCACAGATCCAAGGGACTGCACACTTAAATATTGATATTAATTTCAACTTAATACTTTCACGCAGGTGGCTCGGGACCGGTCGATGTGGCGTACCATGAGGGAGGCCTATGTCCAGCAGTGGACGATGAGAAAAAGGGTGCACATCGACAGACAGCCAATAAAGTGATCCTATAATGGTGGTAAAATCCTATATTTTTTCTTTTTGAGATGCAGAAATCTAAAAACAAGAACTTTTTCACATAATATATTAATCACACTGGTCAAATGGGTCCATTTTAATCAATTGTAGGCAATTTGTCGCGGTTACTGAATCTGTAGTGATTTAAATAACGTCCGGAGTAATGTGAGCTTGGTCAGTCAGGGGCCGGTTTGACGTTGCGTTGGTTACTTATTACTTTAGGGAATAGAGTC
This sequence comes from Carcina quercana, assembly GCA_910589575.2. Taxonomy (NCBI): domain Eukaryota; kingdom Metazoa; phylum Arthropoda; class Insecta; order Lepidoptera; family Depressariidae; genus Carcina; species Carcina quercana. The sequence continues at coordinate 1,883,557 of OU342429.1, read as the reverse complement.
AAAAATTAGGTAAAATTGATTTTAGCTTATTTTACCTGTAGGTAGTTTCAGTTTTATTATCGCATAATAATACCGCATCATTTTAACTGCCTTCGTGGCTAATGTTAAACGCTTGTACTGATCCGGAAGTCTTGGGTTCGATTCCTAGTGGACCTATCGATACTCAGTGATCGTGAATCGTGGTTCAGAAGGGGACCGCCGAGCAGGAGTGCGAACGAGCTGATCCCGCCCAGAAGCGCAGACAAAGGATAGTGGAATCATTCGCCCTGAAGTCGCACCACCGCAGCTCTGTTTGTAAGGGGCAAGGGACTGGAGGCAGTTTCCGCTGCGGAGTACGCTTTATGCTATACAAGGACTGGAACATCAGCCCGGGAAGAGCCGTGGGGACGGGGACGGGAAGGAGTCGGGTATCTTTTGAAAATTCCTCTTCGATACATAAAAACAAACAAGTTAACACATTCAAAATTAACTAGAAACCCACTTCAACTGCCTTAAAATTGTACTTTTATAACGGCAAAGTTAAGACTTACATTTATGTCTCAAGGGTGCAAGTGTCAAAACTGTACCATATTGAAATGGGACCACACGGTTCACCCAGTCAAAAGTTCTAAAGTAACAATTTTTAAAAAAACATAACCGTCGAATTGAGAACGTCCACCTTTTTTGAAGTCGGTTGAAACATAAAGAACATTTTCTATGTCCACCCTGCCACGATATTACGGATAGGTTGAGGCTTATGGGTGCACACGCTTTCAATCAAACCACCTTATCTTCATAAACCATCAGATGAGAAAAAGACCAAGTGGAAACCAGTCATATATTTCTTAAACTCCTTAATTTTCCATCCATTAGTTGTCTTTTTTGACATCACTCGTAGTACGGGATAATACTATTCTAAAGCCAAAACCACTCAATTCTATACGTAAGGTACTATACCGGCTTCTATTTCATTCAACATGATCTTATAAATGGCGTAATTTTGTAGCAGATTTCACGTAACAATTTTGCCCCATGTTCTAAGTATAGCTGAGCCAATTTGTGAACCTAATTGCAATATAAAGGGTCTGTAGCCGCAACTTGAGAAGAGGCACTTCGTTATACATGTTAGGTTTGTTGGAATGTGTTCTGTTGCGACTTTAGCAAGATTGCTTATTAGCTTAATTTGAGGACCTGTGTACCTTCAAGAAAACTTGTAGAAAATATTTGAATAAAAAGTGAAATCTGAACTGAATGTTTAAGGAGATAACGAAATAAAAGGATAAGATATGAAAATATGTATTTAAAAATCAGAGATTTATTTCGGTCAAATAAAAACATAACAACAAAATGTTAAAACAAGTAATTAGGAAACTTATTACATCTCTATTTAAAAAATATTAATTAAAAATATATGTCTGCCATCACATAACGTATTCTAGTATGCAAGCCATTTGTGTCAAAGCTCTGCAAGTTGACAAATATTCAATACTAGTTGGAGCCCGCGACTTCGTTCGCGTAGACTTTATGACCGTAAGAAACGTCCATAGAATTTCTTTATAAACAACATTGGTAGTTTTCCCTTCGGGGGCCAATATATAAAGTCCTGAAGCGTTACTGACCGCGAGAAAGCAACATAAAGTTGGCCGTGTTAAAAGCAACCAGATCTCAGGTCTACACCGGCTTTCAGTGTCTGTCCCTGCGACTTATTTATTGTCATTGTAAAGCAAATTGTCACAGGGAACTGTGTGCGTTTAAGTTTAAGTGGGAAATTGTTGGGAATGAGTGGAATACGTGGTATATATAGTTTCGCCTGCACCACACCCAGTTAGAATTTCAGCTTCGATTATATTTCTCTGTAAAGCACTTACTTTAAGTCGGGTATAAGCTATTGGAAATTAGGCCTAAACTGTTTCAGCCTTCACCGCGTGGAGGTACTCCCAGCTTATGTTATTTATTATATCATCATCATCAACAGCCTATATATGTCCCCACTGGAGGGGCTCAGGCCTACTCTCCTACAGAGAGTGTATGGGCCATAGTCCACCACGCGGGCCCAGTGCGGATCGGCGGACTTCACATGCCTGTTCAAGACATGCAGGTTTCCTCACGATGTTTTCCTTCACCGTTAAGCAATCGGATAATGTACTTGAATTGAAAAACAACTCATAGGTACACGGCTGGATTCGAACCCGGTACCCTCAGATTGAGAGCCCGCGCCTTATCCATTGCGCCACCGACGCTTCTATTTTTTATATATTTATTATATAGGTACATGTAAATGCTTATCAGGAAAAACTATTTTAGATTTTTCTTTCGCCGGTCTGTTATGCTTCCAGAAACAGAAAAATATTTATTTAACTAAAACACACACAACACAATACAAAATACAATTAATACATTGCGTACAATTACAAATAGTACATTATTGATGTATTATACATAGGCAATGTGTTGTAATGTGTCGTCAAACAGGAATCATCTCAGTATCAGCGCTGGTTTTCAGATAAGCCCTCTAATATGTAAAGCATTAAATATATGTGTAAAAGAAGGGTATGTGTAAGTGGACGTGTTAACATATAGATACGTGTGTTTGTATATACAGTAAAAGTTGAGCAAGTGTGCAGTGTAGGTGACGTAACGATAGAAAAAAATTGAAAAATCGTAGATTCCTATACTACTACTATTTTTACTTGAAAATATACTCAATGTACAGATACACTGGTTTTACTGTTCTATTATATGTATTGATGAATGATTGATGTATTGACTATATCTGTCATCCACTTCAAGTATTCCAGATCTTTGATTTATATACATCTACAGAAACAGCTCATCATGCTGAACAATCTCACCAAAGGCGCGCTATTCATCTCTTATAGTTTAGTTGAGCTGCTGGAGTTCCACATCAGTTGTTCCAGACCTTCAATTTTTGCAAGTCAATAGGAAATGCTCATCACGCTGAACAATCTTCCCCAAGGCGCTCTTTTCATATCTCTTATAGTTTAGCTGAGCTGCTGGGGTTCCACATCAGTTGCTCCAGACCTTCAATTTTTGTAAGTCAATAGGAAATGCTCATCACACTGAACAATGTTCCCCAAGGCGCTTTATTCATATCTCTTATAGTTTAGCTGAGCTGCTGGAGTTCCACATCAGTTGTTCCAGACCTTCAATTTTTGTAAGTCAACAGGAAATGCTCATCACGCTGAACAATTTTCCCCAAGGCGCTCTTTTCATATCTCTTATAGTTTAGCTGAGCTGCTGGGGTTCCACATCAGTTTCTCCAGACCTTCAATTTTTGTAAGTCAATAGGAAATGCTCATCACGCTGAATAACTTTTATTAAGGCAGTATTTTCATATCTCTCATAGTTTGACTGGTACTGTTTAGGTTCCACGTCTGGTATTCCGATCTTCAGAATAAAATATAGCCTAGTAGATGCCCTGACTCAATAGCTAGACAACAAAAAAAGTTTCATTCAAATCCGTTCAGTAGTTCCGGAGATTAGCGTGTACAAACAGACAAACAGACAGACAAACAGACAGACAAACAGACAGACAAAAATTTTAAAAATCGTAGATTCCTATTCTGTTACTGTTTTTACATCGCCCTCAATTAGTTTTAGGTAAATATATTCAATGTACAGACACACTGGTTTTACTCTTTTATTATAGTATAGATAGTGCATGAATTTGTTAAAAAATTTTAAATAATAAAGACCGTGTTGACTGTACATAACCTTATTTGTGTTCATTTTGTAGCAACTTAATTTTGTGAAAATGAATGTGAATTCCAATATAAGACAGAAGGCGGGATAGATCCCATATGTTTTCACTTTGACCCATTTCACAACATTAAATCTTCAACAAACTCTCTACACCAAACACAAAGTCATTCTAAACACACGTATCTACGCAGAACTGTGCATATTGATGTTACAGTATATACATAATATTAAACTAACAACGCACAACAATCGTTGACGCAAGAGTTGCAAAATGTTGATCCAATATTGGGTCAGGTGTTGATCCAACATTGGGGCCCGCTTAATTATATAGGGATGAACAACAGTGTCGTCCAACGAGATAATTGGTAAATTAATACCGTGTAACAGTATCCCTATTATGATAATCTGAGCCTTTGTTGTGCTCGTGAGGATGTAATTTAGGTGCAAAAGTCCGAAATAATAGGTGTAAAGGGAAACCAGCCATGCTATCAACTCTGCGGAATTAATACAATAGACCTCTACCTGCCAGACTAAACGACAATCGATATTAGACTTGAAGGTGCATGATAATTTCAGAAAAGCTCTGCTAATGATGCATGACGTTTCACAAGAAGAAAATTAAAAAAAATAAAACCCTAATACTACAAGCAACGAATCATCCGTAATATTAAATATAATTAAAATTTACTTTAGAAAGGCAATGTGGTAGTTGTAGAAAATATATGCATGTAAACTTTATACTCGTATTTTGGGAACGAACTGATCAAAACCTTTTATTTGATACCAAACACTATTTATTTTTAAATTATTGTTTTTGGGTAGCACTCAATCAAACAAACCGCCATTTTGGATGTGACGTCATATCCGTACCAATATTATAAATGTGAAAAACTAAGTGGTTTTTTTTGTCTTTACGTCGTACCAGAGAGTTTTAATGACTTAATTTTATCAAAGGGCTAGTTGGGCTTAAAAAGAACATAGGCTACTTTTTACCCCGGACAAACAGTTCAGACAGAATAATGTCAGAAGTTAAAGTGGCCGAAATTGTAGGCAAATGGTCGTAGAAAAAACATGTATCCCCTTTTGAACCATGTCACATTCATCTTTAATTGACATTTCCCTCAACTCACTACATAAGAACAAGCCAGTGTGAATGTGACATGGTACAGAAGGGTATACAGTTTTTTGTACTGGCGTGTACCATCTATTAAAAACATTTCATTGAACGCAATGGAGTGTGTTTGGGGGACAGAAGCGCACGCTGATTGGTCCGTTCAAAGTCATATAAGCCATATAAGTATGAGGTGTTGTCTTAAGTGTTCCTCTTGCAATACGAGTAGGCATCTCAAGTGGGTGATTGGTCGGTGTTGTAAGACTTTCAACAGTGTCAACAAGAATAAACTTCAACAACGAATTCTATTGCAACACACTATTCAAAGTTGTCCGGGCACAGCCGAGTGCTCGTACGTACAATGGGGCACAGTATCGCTAACAAGCTGTATGCTGCAAATAATACTGGTTACTGTCCAATTTATATATAGTGCTTGCAACAAGTGCTTTTGTTCATAACGTTTCTATATCTTCATTCTTTATATTGTTTTGGCGTTTACAGTTTAGGGATGGAATTCGCTGGTCAAACATTCTTACAACGTCACGGCTCACGACGTTTGTGCTCGATTGTGGTCATTGTTGCCTAGGGAACAAGAGTTGGAAGGATGTTTGTGATTAGTGAATTGCTCATCCTCCTACAGAGAGTGTATGGGTCATAGTCCACCTAGTGGTCCCAGTGCGGATTGGTAGACTTCACACGCACGTTTCAATTTCTTCTCTGGAGTGTGTACGTATGAGCCAGGATTGAACCCAAACCTCGGTTGTTCAAGGACTGATGCTCTAACTAAGCTACCACGGCTAACATAATAATACTTCTTTTAAATAACGTCAAAATCAAAGAGTCAATAACATAACAATAACAGCTTGTTTAATAGTTTTTATTATCATTAAAAAATGAATCTAAATCTTGATACATCAGTTTGGAAAAATATAGCTTTCATTCATTCGATGAATCGTTTTGATACTATTTCAGGATTTGCAATATTGATATATCGAGATCGTCAATATAGAATATTGAAAACGTGCTGGTGAATTGCAATTCCATATTAAAACAATGTTTGAAATTTCAGTTTAGAGCTTAGCTCCATTGCGTTTTTAGGGCTCCGGACGTTCGATAAAAAAAACCGAAAACAACAAAATAATGTTAATGTGGTAAACTTAAAGTTGTTTGTTGCTATAAATCGATGTCTCTGGCAACCATAATTTTTAAAAAACTAACAAAAAAGCTTTTCTTACAAAGTTCATTATCTTATAGATAAAATTTAACAGTGCCGTAGAAGGTGCTATAAGGAATATTGCTAAAGGTTTCTATCATTACAAAAATGATATATTTTTGGCATTATAGAATGTCATTATTAAATTCAGACTATTAAAATTACTATTATTTAAAAAAAGTTGTTAACCACAAATTGACATATATGTATACCCATGTTCGAAGCAACTAAGCTGAATTAATATTTTAACAAAGATAATGACGTCACAGTAGAAAATTGAATAGTAATAAAAATAAGGAAAGGCTATTAAATCAATTGCTTTTGTTACACATTTCTGCGAACGACAATATTTTCAGAAGATCCCTCTTCACAGATAGGAATTCCACATCCTGTTGTTAAAAGGTCGCTTTATTGATAGACTGTATTTCTTGTCAGGTTGAATGACCTTACAAATTGCGAGCAATCCTCAATTTCCCGTGCCCGTAGCTCAGTAAACGTGTGTGCAGAAAATATCAGTTTGATTCGTGACTTGAAAAAGAGAGATCTTTAAATCGAGTCCTTTTTGTTGGCGGCATCTCTAAGGAGATAAAATACTGGCCCTATATTCTTAACAAGCAACCTGTAGTGAACACTGGTAGCTCAGTTGGGTAGATTGTCAGTCCTTAAGCAATCGAGGTCTGGGTTCGATCCTGGCTCGTACCAATGAGTTCCAATTTGTTGTTTGGAATTTATGTACGAATGATAAATAAACATTACCATTGGCTTTTAGGTGAAGGAAAACATCGTGAGGAAACCTGCACACTCTGAGGAGAAATTCAAAAGTGTGTGTGAAGTCTGGTCTGGTCCCGCGTGGGGACTATGGCCCATACACTCTCTTTAGGAGAGTAGACCTGTGCCGCTGCAGTGGGGACATATGTAGACTTTTGATAGTGATGATATTCATAGATAGAGGATAGAAATATTCAGAAGTATAGGAGTACTTAGATATATTAAAATAAACAGCAATTCTTTTTTTTTCACACAGCACTTGGAGAACACATTACGAGAAATAACATGCACCTTCTCTTTTTATGGCAAAACCTTTTATCTCTTTGGACGCGGTTTTCGACATAGTAAATTGCAATATTTACTGGTACTAACTGTTATTCTCCTACGAAGAAATGTTAGCAAAATCTCCCTTTGGTTATGTTTGGTTTGGTTTGGTTATTACGCTGGCACTTTTCAGATTGGTCGATACTTCATATTCCCTTGAATATTTTCTTGTGTTTCAAGAATAATATAATACCATACTACCGTTAAATAACCTGAAAAGCACGTTCGTCTGAGTTGTCTTTTCTTGCTTTGTCACTTTCTCACACCAGGCTTTCTTATACCTGGCTTTCTCACACTCGATGATGTATGGCGGAAACCCATCTATCAGTACCGTTCACTGTAATTGTCTGGGAGCATAATTCAATTTTACAGTGCGGAGAACGTCGACTATAAAACGCCAAGACAACAGCACGCTTTCAAGCGGATATTAAAAATTGAATATTCCAGAAAACGAAATATTTTAAAATAATCCCCTGCCGATATCAAAACCAATTTGGGACGGTTTATCAGTACAGCAGATCTGTACGCTTTTTACGCGGCCATTTTCGAGGATTTGCACACATAAAAGGCGCCGCTGTCGGTAAATAATTGTTTTGTATTCGTTCAGTACGATTGGATTCATAATCTGGGATAGAGCGGGCCCGATGCCGATTCGATTGAATTAATTATCGAGTGAGTGCTTGGTTGAGTCTGCCCGAGTAACACTTTGAATAAATTGTAGCCAATTGCGACAGTATTCCTTATTTTATTCGGCTATTCTAAAAGCTGCGCGACTCTTGATAATTTAATCAATTTTGTATCTTACTTTACATTGTTTTGCGATCATATAGATTGATTTGGACTTCGCCTTTTCTTGCTTAATTTTACAATAAAGTTTTAAATTTTTAAGTTTCGAGACAGAAATTCGTATAGAAATGACATACCACAAAACCAACTAAGAATTACATAGTTATTCGCCAGTCTAATATTGATCCAGAGTTTAAATAGGCTACGGGAGCGCCTAAAGCCAATTTACAGTAGATGAAAACAAAAGCTATAAATTCGAATATACCAGTAAACACAATCCATCGAGTAAAGTACTTCATTGTCTGCTAAATTTCTTCGTTGCAAACTTCCGAAATACGAGCATTGTTTCAGAGCAACAACAGGAAACAGCGCTATGTTCAGTATTTTACACTTCCGAATATTTAAAGCAAACTTCGGATCCCTGCCTAAAACTTTGCCTGCTGTCTGCAGATGCAGGGAGCAAAATGCACTTACTTTGTAAAGGTTTTTTCGAGATTCTTGTCTGTTCGAAGTTTTTGCGAAGAGTTCTGGATGGAAACTTTAAACGGAACTTTTGACGTGTCTGTTCAATGCAGTGATTCTAGCAGAGGAAAAGATCGCAGAGCTCAGGAGGAAGGAGTCAAAATCAAGCCAAAGGCATGCATTCAATCAATACTTCCGTTTAGTACAATATTATGTTGTTTTAGTACGTCATAATTTACTTTCCCTTTCGTCAATGCTTTCGGAAAAACATGTACACTTAAAATACGGAAAATCATAAAAAATATATGCACCGAACAATCCTCTAATGAATGCGCCGAAATACCATTTTCAATTTATTATATATATATACTAGTTGGAGCCCGCGACTTCGTTCGCGTAGACTTTATGACCGTAAGAAACGTCCATAGAATTTCTTTATAAACAACATTGGTAGTTTTCCCTTCGGGGGCCAATATATAAAGTCCTGAAGCGTTACTGACCGCGAGAAAGCAACATAAAGTTGGCCGTGTTAAAAGCAACCAGATCTCAGGTCTACACCGGCTTTCAGTGTCTGTCCCTGCGACTTATTTATTGTCATTGTAAAGCAAATTGTCACAGGGAACTGTGTGCGTTTAAGTTTAAGTGGGAAATTGTTGGGAATGAGTGGAATACGTGGTATATATAGTTTCGCCTGCACCACACCCAGTTAGAATTTCAGCTTCGATTATATTTCTCTGTAAAGCACTTACTTTAAGTCGGGTATAAGCTATTGGAAATTAGGCCTAAACTGTTTCAGCCTTCACCGCGTGGAGGTACTCCCAGCTTATGTTATTTATTATATCATCATCATCAACAGCCTATATATGTCCCCACTGGAGGGGCTCAGGCCTACTCTCCTACAGAGAGTGTATGGGCCATAGTCCACCACGCGGGCCCAGTGCGGATCGGCGGACTTCACATGCCTGTTCAAGACATGCAGGTTTCCTCACGATGTTTTCCTTCACCGTTAAGCAATCGGATAATGTACTTGAATTGAAAAACAACTCATAGGTACACGGCTGGATTCGAACCCGGTACCCTCAGATTGAGAGCCCGCGCCTTATCCATTGCGCCACCGACGCTTCTATTTTTTATATATTTATTATATAGGTACATGTAAATGCTTATCAGGAAAAACTATTTTAGATTTTTCTTTCGCCGGTCTGTTATGCTTCCAGAAACAGAAAAATATTTATTTAACTAAAACACACACAACACAATACAAAATACAATTAATACATTGCGTACAATTACAAATAGTACATTATTGATGTATTATACATAGGCAATGTGTTGTAATGTGTCGTCAAACAGGAATCATCTCAGTATCAGCGCTGGTTTTCAGATAAGCCCTCTAATATGTAAAGCATTAAATATATGTGTAAAAGAAGGGTATGTGTAAGTAGACGTGTTAACATATAGATACGTGTGTTTGTATATACAGTGAAAGTTGAGCAAGTGTGCAGTGTAGGTGACGTAACTTCCACAATAAAGTATTCCAGATCTTCGATTTTTATACACCTACAGAAAGTGCACGCACTTTTCTTATGCGCTATTTTCATATCTCTCATAATATAACTGTACTGCTAAGGTTCCACGTCAGGTATTCCGATCTTCAAAAAGATGCCCAGATTCAATAGCTATACATTAAAAAAAAGTTTCATTCAAATCCGTTCAGTAGTTCCCGAGATTAACGTGTACAAAACGATAGAAAAAAATTGAAAAATCGTAGATTCCTATACTACTACTATTTTTACTTGAAAATATACTCAATGTACAGATACACTGGTTTTACTGTTCTATTATATGTATTGATGAATGATTGATGTATTGACTATATCTGTCATCCACTTCAAGTATTCCAGATCTTTGATTTATATACATCTACAGAAACAGCTCATCATGCTGAACAATCTCACCAAAGGCGCGCTATTCATCTCTTATAGTTTAGTTGAGCTGCTGGAGTTCCACATCAGTTGTTCCAGACCTTCAATTTTTGCAAGTCAATAGGAAATGCTCATCACGCTGAACAATCTTCCCCAAGGCGCTCTTTTCATATCTCTTATAGTTTAGCTGAGCTGCTGGGGTTCCACATCAGTTGCTCCAGACCTTCAATTTTTGTAAGTCAATAGGAAATGCTCATCACACTGAACAATGTTCCCCAAGGCGCTTTATTCATATCTCTTATAGTTTAGCTGAGCTGCTGGAGTTCCACATCAGTTGTTCCAGACCTTCAATTTTTGTAAGTCAACAGGAAATTCTCATCACGCTGAACAATTTTCCCCAAGGCGCTCTTTTCATATCTCTTATAGTTTAGCTGAGCTGCTGGGGTTCCACATCAGTTTCTCCAGACCTTCAATTTTTGTAAGTCAATAGGAAATGCTCATCACGCTGAATAACTTTTATTAAGGCAGTATTTTCATATCTCTCATAGTTTGACTGGTACTGTTTAGGTTCCACGTCTGGTATTCCGATCTTCAGAATAAAATATAGCCTAGTAGATGCCCTGACTCAATAGCTAGACAACAAAAAAAGTTTCATTCAAATCCGTTCAGTAGTTCCGGAGATTAGCGTGTACAAACAGACAAACAGACAGACAAACAGACAGACAAAAATTTTAAAAATCGTAGATTCCTATTCTGTTACTGTTTTTACATCGCCCTCAATTAGTTTTAGGTAAATATATTCAATGTACAGACACACTGGTTTTACTCTTTTATTATAGTATAGATTTATTTATTTATTATTTATTTGTTTTTGGAAAACTTACAGGCTAATAACAAAAATAGAAATTACAAACTAACTTAAAACTATTCCTAATTACAAGTTAGGTTACAGTAAACCCCAGTTTTTAAAAAGGGAGACAAATCAAATGTGCAAAATTATAGACCCATATCAAAAATATGTATATTTGCCAAAACCTTAGGGAGGTTAGTACATAATGCGGTTTACTCTGCCCTTAAAAGCTCGTTTGGTGATGAGCAACACGGTTGCCTCACCAGACGTTCTACAGTGACAAACCTGATCCTAGCTAATGAGTTTATATCTGAAGGCATGGACTCGGGGACCCAAGTAGACGTTATCTATACGGATTACAGCAAATGTTTTGACCGTATTAATCACTGCTTACTCATGCAAAAGCTAAATACAGCTGTACATACATATATAAGCTATTCGTCACTGAATGGCGTTACTAATACTTTAAAATGCACGTCTGTCACGTTTTTTGTATTAGAGACTCCTTAAATATTTATTTTATGCTGTTTTTCAGTATTTTTGTTACAGCCGCACCAGAAATACATCATCTATGAACATTTCAACTGTCTAACTATCACGGTTCATGAGATACAGTCTGGTGACAGACGGACAGACAGACAGATGGACGGACCGACAGCGTAGTTTTAGTAATAGGGTTCATTTGGGTACCCATTTGGGTACATCAAAGAACCCTTTTAATTTATCATCAAAAGTTGTACTATACGACTAAATCTTTGAAAAGTGAAGTGGTGTAATTGGAGCCGCTACTTACATCTGTATCACGAGAATCTCATTCCGGAACACTTGCTTCTGAAGATTTTCAGCTACTGGATGGACGGACGCGTTACGATACGGAAACATAAGGAGCACAAGTTGGTCGAGCACAGATATACTGTAATATACAAATACTGGAGTACGCCGGAGAATATGGATTCGATTTTAGTGCAGGGTCTCAGATACTTGGTTTGGTTGGGCGCGGGGCATTTTTCTTTGACGCCATACAAATAAGACAGCCAGCGCCTCATTTACTTGAAACTTATGGGCAAGAAGGCTTTACATAACGGCCATACGGTCAATTAACATTAGGTAAGATGAAGATCAATTTAGAAACCATCTTTTTCTTACTTGCCGCGTCCCATTTTACGGGGTCATCTTTCTTTATTTTGAGCCTTCAGGCAGTTCTATTTTGAGCTTCTTGGGAACTTCAGCTTAACTACATATCTTCCTCGTTTTTTTATATTGAAGATAGACCAACACTTGACCTCAATTTCACCTGATGGTAAGTGACGATGAGGTTGACGATGTTACGTGTTGGTCTAGGAGGTGCCTATTTACTCTTCTTACTTACCTTACTACTCGTTCTCTTGACTTTGTATCTACTCGTATGTGATCAGGCTTTCGAACGACATGACCGCACCATCTCACGTTTTCCAGCATTAAGCACGACGTAAGAAATGAATGAAATATTGTTTATTTGCTTGAAAAACGGTCCTTGAGGTGGTAACTGGTAACAGTGGTAATAAATAGTACAGCGTTTTACGTCGACACGACATACAAATGTTTACTTCTTCTGAATAACTTCCTCTGATGAATAACTTTACCTCGTCAATGCAGCGTTCGGACTTGCTGTGTGAAGTTTTTGTAATCGTCACGTTTTTGTTGGCAATGATGTGCCATTCTATATTGTTGGTATGAACGGTTTTCGAGTGATGTGCCGTCTCATGGACAAACTTACGTTACAACGAAGTAGAAAGCGCATTTGGTGTATTCAGGCCTTTATTCTGTCTTGGCACACGATATTTTCCCAAGTATTTTCCACAATATTACTAACATTTGTATGACCTCTTTGATACAAACCTGCATAAGTGTTGATGTTGTGAATCGTGATCCCGTATATTTCCAAGTAGTTAGGTTGGCAGCTGGAGCCAGCTGGTATCGAAGATCTCGATGCAGTTGACTTGTTTAGTTAGCTAACTTTATAAACCCGTCGAAGTTAACGATTCCACGTGGATCGTCGTCTGCCTCCTCCTTGGTTTATTGAGGCGGAAATTATTGCTTCGTTAGTTTGATGTGTACCCGAAATTATAGGTAAAGCTCTAAGCGTCAGCTCAACACCTAGTTAACAAGATGATCTTTGATGCCTTTGAACGATTTAGTTTACTATCTGTCTCTTTCTAACTTTCCACGTTACGAACGATTTTAAGCTTAGCTTTTACATGGGAATAATATTGATTGGATATCTATTTGAAATAAGAAGAGTCATAGGGGTAATGATAAGTTTGAAGGTCAATTTCCAACTGTATCCGGAACCCTCTCGGTACGCGAGTCCGACTCACACTTCGCCGTTTCATGTGTGTTATATATGAGATAAAGAGCTGAAACTAAGAGTTTTTTTAAATTACTTAAACTCTTCAGACGCGATACGATTTAAATATGTTGCGTATATATATTTCAGTTCACAAATTGATTCCTCGGTTCACCGCATGTGTGTCGGTTTTGTAAAAACAAATGGCGTCTCTAACCACGCGCGAGTTGAGCCTAAATGAATGACAAATTCCGCGGAGAAGGGTTGACGCGGTTCACAATCAACTCATTCAAATGAACTAGTTCAAGTTTTTAGACTGTTTTTTATAATGCCTTCCAGTTAGGTGTGAGTGATAAGTTATTATTATAATATTATGTAAATTCAAACATCATTTTTGAATTATATCAATTTATAATAATTATAATCAATAAATGAATGATAGATATGTCTTTAACGTTGCAATTGAAGTTGTTATTATAATATATATTAAATATTATAGTATATTTCGCCAATTTTGGAAAAGGAAACGGTATTGTATGATGATTTTGTTTACAAGATGTTTCCAAAAAGTTACAGGGATTAATTTTAGTTATGCCAACAATGTTTTAACAAATATAAAATAGTAATAATAACTGCATATTCATTTTTATTTATTTCATCATTGTAACAATTTAAATTTATTTAAGAATGTCAAATATAATTTCAACACTTTTTATACCTCATAACGTTTTGCTATAATAAATACATCACACGAAGTTGCTGCGTACAGCGACAAGAGATCACGCCAAACACATCGCTTATCCACCCTAATTGAATCATAACGAACTAGTTCCAACACAAGCCCACCACTAATTGAATGACAAACGACATAACGTGGCGGTGTAACCGCAATGTAACGTCGCGCACGAACTCCCATATTTAACGCGGTACACGCAGGATTCTACAAAATTAGCTACAAAATTATTCAAATGTTTCTACAATCTGCTAGTTTTGGGTGGGTTGTCTATATTCGCCTGGGTAATGAAACTACAGTCATCATCATCTCCTTCATTTATTAAATGTCTATAAAGTGCACAGAAATAAATTATTCGCGTCGCGTATTATCATTAAGAATTAATTGCTGGTACTTGACAAATAAACATAGCAAAACCAAATTTTAAAGACATCTTTTATTACCAGTTTTAGTAGTCAACTTGTCCTGTGACACATATTATGCCTCTTCTAGCTGCTTCTATTCAAATCTGAAATATTTTTGATATCATCCGTTCAACTTATTACTTTTATCTCGTAGCGTAACGTAAACAATTCTATTACCAGCTTTTGGCCGCCACTCTTTTATGTTTTGTGTCCATTTTGGTCTACTTTCTCTTGTCCCACCCACTGTCACTTCAACTGCCTTTAACACTTTGTTACGTCCTCGACGTGTAGGTTAGCAAAAAACAAATGAGCTTTTTCATGATGGTTATGGATGGAAAATGTAATGTCACCTGGTAATCAGAAGAAGTCGCTTGCTATAATTGACGTAAATCTAAATCAATGTTCGATATATGTCAGAACGATGTGTGCTTGTGTCAACAATATTTTTACGACATGTTCATAGATTTTTTGAGTTTACAGTGCCATGAGTATGGTCAAGTAAATTCTGTAGCTACTTCCCTGTTTACAGCTGCTACGAGTATATTAGTTATAACCTACTATAGACTTCTTCACAACCGTATCCACTTATCTATTTATATTTATAATCATAATTCAAACTGTATTTTGTAATATATTTCTTTATTTAAACGTGCTGCTTGCTTAGTTATTATTGTTGAACTTAGTTTATTATTGTAAAACCGTTCTCTTGACCTTTCATAATTATAATTTATGTAAACCTTAGCGAGAATGTTTATGGCGGCAGATGTATTTATTATTGTATAATTATTATTTTTTAAGTCTGAAATATTCTGTTCTCTGTTATTTCTCCAAAACTGAAAATAATAAAAACCCATCTTCATAGGTGAACGGATCTTTGAAGTTGAAATGATGTGCAAAACTGTCTGATTTTCCTCGCGATTGTTCAAATAGCCACATCTATTCCTCATCGGCATTGTTGGCACATTGGCAACATTCGAAGTCTGAAGGATGACATAAATTACTCCATTATTAGTAACATGTGGAGTCCTGCATTTATCAGTAAAACTTTCCCGGCTTATGAGGATGACTGTCAAATTCAGCTTATATTAGTAGTAAAATAAATTCAAAACTATACCATACCTTATTCTTAGGTTTGGTTTTACTCTCGAGTCAACCTGGCCCCGGCACAAATGCCTTCATAACACTGGCAACATTGCCACGTTGAATAGCAGTGCATATCTTTTGGACCAAGTATGAGCCTGATTTATTGATGTACGACGGTCTTCCGTCTCGACAGACATTGTGACAAAGCCGTACATTGATTCTAATTGCATTTATTTGTTAGTTCAGCTTGGCAGCAGCTTCATCCGCCGCGAAGCAAGATGCGAAAGAGCTCACAGACGTCGCTCGGTAAGTCTTATCAGTTGCTACGCCATTTTTCATGACCAGTTTGTGGCCAATCCCTTGCTAAATAATAACAATATCTGCTTGACTAATCGCATCACATGAAGAACATAAAACATTCTTAATCCAAGCCATTGTAAATGAGCTATACTTTAAAAGTAGCTGTGATGATGCGGGAGTCATAATGGGTGGCACACACGCGATGCGGCAGACAGCATTAATAACGCGATATTTAGGTTACATGGCATGTGTGAACCGGGTTTCAGGAAGATTGGCGTTAAACATTCATGTCATAATGGTGGCAAAGTGTTTTTGTATCGTAAACGTCATCTGTAGGTCCAGTTTCCTAACAAAACATAAAAACATAGTGGTTTCTCTCAAAGCGAGTTTATTTTGCTTATTACTCGTACTTATTGATACATATGTCGATATATTTCTTTTCAAACAACAACAAAGTCAACGTCCTCGAATTGAGAACCTCCTCCTATTTGAAGTCGGTTGAAAATGAACTCATCCGGACGCTAAGTTTTGACATAAAGAAAGGACAAAAAAAACACACAAAAGTCAGTTTGCCTGTATAATGTTAGTATGAAAATAATATCTGTGATAAAAGATAAACATGATATAGACATATCGTGGAAGCGAGAATTTGAAATACTTCACAATGAAATCAAGAAGTATTTCAGGTGTTGTGTCCGCTTGTCACTGTTGCATAATTTCTTAAGTTCCTGAAGTAAATAGCTGGATATTTACAAACATTGTGGTCAACTTTACTTGTCATCAGATGCATAAGATCACTGTGGGGCATGAGCGTTCCTTGTACTTTTATGACGAGATTTGCCACAATCACCCTGATTGTTGATAGATACTGGTAGATGATTATGCCCACCCTCCTGAATATTTTTCCCTTAGTCGCGTCTTAAGGCACCCAGTACACATTTTCACTAGTCACCATGTTTTTGTTGTGGTTGCCTCAGCCATATTTTGGCCATTGTGCGTGAGAGGCATTGGAGCCAGCTAATCTAGCCAGACGATCTCTTCCCAGAAGAGCGCGAGACGCTTGATGTTGCTGCACGCCTCCTGGAGTGATCCTGGATTATTTAGCAGCGTCACCCGTTGTGTGGCCACGCTGCTGCAGGTCGCGAGCACATGGGCGGGAGCTTCCTCGCCGGCCATGCAGCCTCGACACAGTGGGCTGTCTGTGATGTTCACACATGTGTTTGTTAAGTGGGTTATTCGCCGTGTTGAGATCAAGATTACAGCGGTAAGCAAACAGAATATACTCGTTAGCAGTACCGAACAAACGATGCATTTAACAATGACAAAAACCAGACAAGTGTCAGCTTGATGCTGCGAGGACAATTCACCGATGACCGCATTGGATCGTGAATTCACATTAATCAAGTCACCAGAGCATCGGGCGCTATGGCAACCAACAGCAATCAACATAACGAGCCGGTTTGTCGAAATTAACTCAATTTGAAACATGAGGCGCGCGTGATTGACAATCTTTTGGTGTTCAGAATTCGCCAATAGGCTCTGCTTATGTTAAGTTGACAGCACTTCACGCATTTGCTGCTTTGTGTGAATTTTTACATCTCATCGTTATGACTATCTGCTAGGCTAAAATGTTGGAAGTCGGACTTTCCATTAGATACTGCAACTATTGCCACTTTCTCATTCATCATCATAATCGTATGCATAAGTATATTGTCGAATATGAACCAGCCTCATAGATCGCCACGTCAGACTTCCCATGAGGGTTTTTGACATAGTCACTCCGCTTTGATACGTGGAATTGTTGATTCTGTTGCCCATGTTTTGTCGATTAATCGCAATTTACTTTATCAGTGACAAATAATTAATATAGTACTTCACAACCTCCCACCGATCCGCGATGCCTCACCTCCCCTGAACGAAACTGACTCAGATAGTGACCGTTATATATACCTCGTGCGGACCTACAGACCTGCAAACGTCATCAATTTGATTTGTGACGATATCACGACTTTTGTTCGAAGTGTCCGAGGTGTGCCAGTGAGATAGCATGAAGTGGTCATATTTAAAAGCCGAGACCGTACGACACATTTCCATTAGTCGCGTTTTACGATATCAACGAAAAATACATGCGATGATCCTGTACTATTAATAGTCAATCAATAGGCATTCCGCAGAGAAAGGCAAGCCAGTTCATAACCTACAGTCATAGCATAAAAGCAAGCTACAAGTAGCTTTAATGTAAAACAATTTAGTACAACATGCAAACCCGTAAATAATTCACTAAGTGCGCCAATCAAAAACAATTTTCCACAGAGTATCACCGTACCAAGATTAGCTTAGTTAACCATTACACGAACGTCTGGAAAACCGATTATTTTTTCAAGAGACGAAGAATTAGGTCAATGCGAACATTTGGGAGGGCACACGCGAGCCGTGGCCACTCCGACGCTAATGCTCACATTATCCTGATTGCTGATGCTATTTGTTCTGAAACAATAAATGCTTTAGTCGTTGAAATGATTGTACTGTCTTGAAACTTTGACGAGACTACCAGCATGCTGATATCGCTACGATCATCAGTTTATGTCTTCACCTGTTTAAAAGCAATCGTCTGCGTAGAATAGGGTCACACTAGGTCCTCCTGAGGCGTTAAATGAGGGTGTATTTTTCTGGGGGTAATAGCGACAAAAGACATATTAGAATTGCCAATAACCCACAGGTGACCTTTATTTATGTATATAACGGGCTCGCACTTTGACGTCGTCTTACAATGAAAAATGTAGATAAGACTGTTGAGTGGAAATCGTGCTCACCATGTAGTCTCAATAGGGAACATGCAGCCAAATTAGATTGGGTTGAATTGTGTTCTATACGAGTAGCATAAAGAAATCCCACCAAAATAAAAATACTAAATAATTTTTTAATTTTATTTTGCATGGACTTAAAATTTAGTTCTTCGAATAGTAAAATTCTTATTAGATTTAGTTTTCTCATTGCATTTTGCGAAATAACTCAAAAAATTGATAAAGCTTCATACATTTTAACGGGTTGTTCCCAACGAGTCACACTGTAACCAGTCACAGTGTTACTGGTTGGGAATTAACTATTCCCAACAAGTCACTCTGTGACACGTTGGCACCTTGGCAGACAGGATGGTTGTCGCTTCAGTTGATGTTTACAGCAGCCACTGAATAACATGGATACTCTATTCTAAGGTGACACCTTCTCTTATACAGTAATTTGTTTCAGGCTTTTTATGGCGTGTCATAAAAAACCTTCGTTACACCAAATTTTACATTCATTCTTTTATTTTCATACCCTCGACTCGGCCACAAAATTCAATAAGATTCCAACAGTTTTCTCTCTCCCAGAAGGCCAACAATTTGCATGTTAAGTTAGCAGCTTTCCCCTATTTCCTTGTTATGAAAAACAAATGACCTGGTTGTCCCTAGAGCTAGGCCCGGTTTTCGCAAGGTCTTTAATATAGATAGACTTTTTAGACTATATCAAAAACTAGGATTTAATATTTAAAACAGACAGGATCTCAGGTTCTTTCAACGGGCATATTGTCAATGTCAGCCAAATGGTTTCTTATATAAAAAAATTCTTCGTGTTTTTCTTCAAAGTAAGAAAGCAAGATAACCTGTGTTATTTCTAAGGATACTAATGGAAGATTAAGTTGAAAATTAGAATGTATTACAGATATGATAAAGGCTTAAATGCTAAGTTGTAGGTATGTGAAAATACGGACGCCCCGGAACAGCATTCCACTCATACGAATGATAAAGTTAGAAGCAAAATGCTTACTGTGAGACAAATGTCTGTAGATTTAGCACAGACGCGGATGATACCAGTACCTAGGAAAAAAGGTGAGATGAAGGCCAAGTGTAAATGGGTTTTGCATGAATATATACGTGTAAAATAATACACCACTATGTCACACGCGGCTTTGCACGCGTAGACAGAGCTTTCTATAAATCTTGAAATGGATCGTAGTTCTCCAGCAAATCAAGGTTTTTAGCTGAAGAGGTGTACCAATTACAAATTTTCATCATTTTAGATTCCCATAGAGGTGTAATTTTGGAATACTCTTCCTTAGTGACACGACGTAGAGATCTAACTTAAAATTTTCTAGCTCACGTGGTATACGTTGCAATTTTTAAGCTATTGCATAGCTTCTATCGCGGGCCTTGAGCGCGGGGACCGAATCGAGTAATTCCGTAACGAAAAAACCTCACGCTCCCCACTCCGACGGGCACGCAGGTGTGGCTTGAAGGCCGTGCATCGTCTAACGTCGTTTCAGTTCGGCAGTCTTCGACACGGCGTTGTGTGCGTGCGATTAGACGTATTACTGTTTTATAATTAACTTTTTATTTATTTAATAAAAGAAAAATTTGTTTTCTTATCGGTCACCACGCTCAAAAAGTGTAACTTGAATTAATATCAAAGAAAAAGAAATACTGCATAAATAAAATAAATAAATAATTATAATTGCATAAGTTGATACAAAATGCTATGCAATAGCTTTACCGCGGCAGTCCCCGAGTGCCACACGTCTTTTTTTATCCTAGATTTGCCTGTCCCTATATTTTCGTTGAGTCTAAGTTAGCCTCTCGTTTCAGGGGCAGGTGGGTGGTTATTTCCGGAGAAACCTGGATCCAGTAATTTATCTTGAAGGCTTACTTTCGTGACTGCCTATGAATATAGCACATCTCTCATGTGACCCTAGAAACTCTAGTTGGTTTTTAGTTAAATATTTTTTTGAGTTATTTTTACTTATCAGAGAGAGAGAGAGAGAAAGAGAGAGAGAGAGAAGAGAAAGAATGTGCAAAAATTTATAAACAAAATGTCAGACATCAATTTTGAATTATCGAAAGCTTGTTCATTTCCTTGAGACACTCATTTAATAAACATCATTTCTCATCTACTTGTCACTAGATAATTTTGTTGTTGTCGTAATTAAGATGTCAAAATGATTAACTCGACTCTTTGACACTACATCAGACGCTACTTTGAAATAAACTGAAGGTACGGCTTATAATGAGTTTTTACGCAACCGTTTGTATCTGCTGACGGTAAGGGACGATAAGACCGTTGGATGGAAATCATACTCACCCAGAATCAGCAGACCAGCTCGATGGTACCTAAAAAATGACCATAAAGTAAGATAAAAGACATTGCTTCTTATTCAGGTCTGGTACCATGAAAAACGATCGATAGAAATCCGTTTCAAATTCGAATTTCGCATTCAAACAATTTGCACCCAATCCGAAAGCAATCTAAACAAATTGATACGAAACAAAGTTTGTGATACGCTCAGCTTTCAAAATTTGACCAGAACACACATACTATGTATTTACATTTATTACAGATTAAATGGGCTGTAAAAGCTTGCAAATAATCAAATATTTTCAGGATATTTCTCAGCGATTTATCACAAGATAGTTCTTTTGTTGTTGTGATCAAGATATCTGAGTGAACCCTGAACACACAACAATTTGTCACCGAAATATCAGCCGCTAGTTTGACAAATGCGAGTGTACCGCATGACAATCGAGATAATGCCGCGGGTCGCGGTACCGGAGGTTAAATTAGCGCTATTTGTTGAACGCTGCGGAGCGTGCAGTGTACTGGGATTCGTTCGGAAATTCATACACGTATCTATCTATCTATACATGAAATAAATACATATAAACTATGTGTCTATTTTACTAGGGTTCTTTTTTGCACTAGTGAGGTGAGGTAAATAATAATCTGACGTACTTTTCCGTAAGACGCATATACGCTTCGTCTGGCAACATTCTGGCTAGACCATACATTTGTTCTAGTAAAGAATAGATGACCGACCAATGAGTGCGAGTAGACAGCGATCTTTAGAGTGACAGAGACACTAGAAAAAACATAGATTATAGCTACGCTCTACACGATAGGTAATCCAAATCTCGTAAAGGATCTACGACATTTTGATCGATTTTTTGACGCGTAAATTGCTAGGTAAATGCTGTTGCTCATCTTTTGATATTTTTAGATTGTTGCTTTTATATGACACTCACGGGATGTGGATTGAACAAGAGAAACTACTACAAGAAACGACTGACTTAAAATCCGCTCCAAATCCGAATTTCGGATCCATACAATTTGCTCAAAATTTTACATGAACCAAATATGTTCCAGGTGTGTTTGTTAAAAGCTACCCGTTTGGATTTACAATCCGGAGGTCTCGGGTTCGATTCCTAGTAGTTTGGTTGGTGGTCGGGTATTTTATATTTCCGCCTGGCTAGCTACCACCATGTTACATAAGTATGCTGACATACAGCAGTGTTATGACATTGTGTTCCGGTATAAAATGTAGCAGAGCCAGTGTTTCATTGTCTGAGGCTTCTCTCAAGTGAGATGAAGGAACCCGCCATACATTAAAAAATAGTGTCTGCTATTTCTTTCATTTCGGATTGGATGCAAAATGTATGTATCAGAAATTTGGATTGTGATCGGATTGCAATCGATCGAATCTTGTAGTTGGTGCCCAGACACCACACGTTCATGAAACTTAATTTATGTTTACTCAAATAGTTACACCAGAAACATGTCACTGGGACTGAGCGAAACTTTTTTCGACCGATCAATTTTACGATAACGTAAACGCCATGCGAGTTCAACTTTACGACACGCGATATCAAATCGGGTTTATGCCCACGCCCCGTAAACGTAAATGTGAATCAGGAAATAGGCGAAACAATCAATACGGTCTGGATACGATCGGATTACGTGAAACTGGTTTGTGTTGTTACGTCATTTCAGGTCTGAAGTGGTTACTAACAAGCTATAAAGCGCTTGATGGTTTTTGACAATCGTTGCATGAATTGTCAGGAACCCATTCCTGAACAATAGTTTAACTATGAGGGGGTTTCCATGAACGAACGAGTGAATGGAATGTTTATTGTGTACAAAGTGATGTGTTTATAATTTAAATATAGCAAAAGGTTCTATAACAGCCGGTGGAAAAAAATTCTTGGAAAAATTTGATGCCTAAAATCAATCGTGCGCCAAATGTTAGTGACATAGACAGAGTGACTTGTTACCTATGGGTACAGCGATCCAGTCAATGACAACTCAGTCCATTATATTGATGCCTACTTCCTCTTCTTACGAGGCTATGTTGGTAAGACCACGTGGTCGGTTTCAAGGTTGCATTGTTTTGTAGCTGTCCCTCTCCGAGCCCTATCCTACCCGAGCGCGTACGGTGAGACAGCATACATTACGCGATGTTATTCACCCGTTATTTGGATGTTTCGTAGTCCAGGGATCATTTGAAGGATACAGTATATTATGTAACCATTTTTTTAATACAGTATACTAATGAAATTTCAGATGTCGGTGGTTTTTCCAAATTGTTCTAAATTGATTCATACTCTTGTAAATCAGGTTCAAAGTTGGGGCTTTTTATTACCGCAAAATACAATACTTTGACGCCCTGTAACTCTGGAAGTATATATTTAAACGAAAATCTGACTCACCACCGACACATATATTTGTTTCTAGATTGTGTCTTGAAAATTTCATAGATTTTCATAGCTTAATACTCAAAATATGACTGGACTACGTTTGTATGGGCGCTTTGACAACAGCATACCCTCTTAACGTGTAGGTTGTAAGGTTGATAGCTGACCTCACACACCTTAGTGTCAAAGTTGGTGAGCCGCCATAGAGTCCTCTGACATGGCTTATGTAGCTACTACTTGTTTTAGACAGTAACCGGGACCTACGGCTTAACGTGCCTTCCGAAGCACGGAATCATCTTACTTTTCAGACAATACGGTGATGCAGTCTGCAATGTCCTAATAAAATTAAGTGATTTTGACAATGTTCCTATAGGGAATTGAACCTGGGACCTTTCCATGTAGAGCAGTTAGAGCTCAGATAAATCGCGCTACGGTAGCCGTCTACACGCACATCTCTTATAGAGGTATAATAGTCAAGTACGAGCTGCAACATCTTTTTGACATGCAACTATTTCTCTTCCGACGCTGTACTGGCTGTCTCAATGTATATTTTACGCAAAAATAATATGGGTACAAGCGCGTGCCGGGTCTGGCTTCATCTTTACAAAACACTGATAGTTTGGTACATTACTAGGTTGAAAGTATCCATCCTTTCTTGCTACGGAAAATAATTTCTGTGGAAACCTGTCGAATATTTTGTAAAGAAAGCTAATAGCGGACTCGTCATATAATAGTTATAAAAGAATTTAAAAAAATAAAATTCTTTTTCATATATTTCTTCACATTTCTATTTCTATAATATCTACTCGTACTTATTTTGTATAAAATGACTTGAAAACTCATCCCTATTTATAAATTTCAACTCTCTAATTTGTCTCTAATGAACAAAGCTTATAAATGACATTATAAGAAGTGCGTAATACGACTTAAATGTTAAAAATAAAAATAACGTCAATACGCTTTATTGTTTTCTTTACCCTGGTAAATACAGTGACTCATTTCTCTTAGAAATAAATCGAAAAACACGAAGTAAATTTTTTTATCAGTATTTAAATTCGAATAAAGTTGCGAATACTGTGCACTGAAAAACGTGAGCGAAAAACTATTGTTTGCCAAAGATAAGGCACGTTATTGTCGTTCATTTGCAGCGTAACAGAACGTGAAATGTAGGTCATTCATCACGAGATAGTCGGTGAACGAACGTTTGCCGGACAAACAAGTGTACAAACTCTCGAACTGAAGGTGACTGTCACACCGTGATGTAACAGAACGTCAATATAGAGCATCTATAATGAAATAGTAGCCGAATGAACGTTTGCCGGAAATACAAGTGAAGAGGTACAAATTCTCGAACTGAAGGTGACTATTATACCGTGATGTAACAGAATGTGGAATGTAGAGCATTCATCACGAGGTAGTCGTTGAATGGACGTTTCTGGGAAAACAAGTGTACAACTAACTGTTCATACTCTTGAAATGGAGGTGATTGTGACACCGTGATGTAACAGAATGTGAAATGAAGAGTCAGTGAATGAACGTTTGCTGGACTAACGAGTGTACGAACTGAAGGTGACTATAACACCGTGATGTAACAGAATTTGGAATGTTGAGCATTCATCACGACGTAGTCGGTGAATGGACTTTGGTGGGGAAAACAAGTGTACAAGTTCTTGAACTGAAAGTGACTGTTACACCGTGATGTAACAGATCGAGAAATACAGAGAGAGTATTATTAGACTGCGGAAAACAAACATTTGAAGTGCAGTTTACTGTTAGACTACTATGCTGCATCGAACCGAACATGTGAATAGAGTTATAGTATATACTTTGATGGAGCATTCTTCACCAAAATATGTATAAGTATAGCTTCCAGCTTATAATTTTCAATCTACACCTGTACCTAAAGGTGTTCAATTTTTTTAAATAACTGTAACATCTTGCTGTAACTAACATGTAATTTAGACAATTGTCACGAGAAAATATCTGAAAATTATGGCTGTGACTGCGAGACTGCTACACTGAGATGTATCAAAGCACGTTGCATGTTCCACGAGTAACGTAGCCCTATAAATTAAAAAGAACGTTCTGGGGTCGTATACGTGGGAAAATAAGTACCTATTAAACTAATTGATTTCATTCGGAACGGTGTGAATGTAACTCTGGCACGCAGGTGCTCATAAAGAGACGCGAGATACGTAGGTAAAGGTGTTTTGAGCGAGCGGCAAAATGTTTGACTCCGCGCTTCGCTCAATATCTGAACACACTGTACGAAAATGAACCAACCTTTTTTGTAATTTAGTAAACAATATACAAAATTTTGCTACTAATCTTTTATGGAAAAAATAACTTGGTTTTATTTAAAAGAACGAAGGGAATTCTTTAACATTACTAAGTGTTTAATGAAAAATTGTTAAAGATTGGTGTAAAATTTTTAATACGTTGATATTTTGACATATTTGTATCGAGTGACAAACAGTGACATGTGGCATGGTACACGCGTCCCGGTAAGTGGTCACCACTCCAGAACTTTCACTCCAAATCATTTATTCGTTCTTTGAACGATGTGTATTATCACTTCAGCTTGCTTATTCTAGTAGCTATGTCGGTCAAATGGTGGCCATCTAGTCATAATCTAATTGAAGACTAAGATATATCTCATCTTATTATATTTGCCAAATTAGGACGTAACTGCGTTTTTATGGAGACTCGAGCTTGCTGCAGACTCTTAGCAACATGGTTTGAATTTATAACTGTTTAAAGAACTATATTATTTTCACTTTGGACTGTAACTGTAGCTTTTCAGTTGCGAAAAAATCACCCCGTGTGTTTCTACAGTCGAGTGTCAAGTGAACTGTTGCTATGTTAATTAATTACACTTTACTTGTAAGCTATTTACTTGTTATAATATCCACCGACGCGTTTAATCGTTAATAAAGTTAATAAAGTTGTTACATGTTCGTTGAATTTCACAGATTTTGTTTTACTTGGCATATGTCAATCGCACGTCATGTAGTATCGACTTTAGAATAATGTGATACGTGGATGTAAAGGTAGTTATTGAAAATGAGCTGTCATTAACAAGCCCGAGCCGGAGGCGAGGGTTTCTAATGTCACGAGTTTGCAATAACCTACACACCCGTGTATCGCACGACGTTTTTCAATGAAGTTATGGGAAATCGCAAGAAACAAATCAAAGAATTAAATATGTTTATTAATAATTTAATGCTAAGATTTAATTCAATCATTTTTCCTCGTGTCTATCTGAGTTTATTCTAAACTTTTTAAGTTGGCTTATAAATTTAAAACTAAACTGCAAAAGTAATCATCGAGCTCGTAAAAGAAAGTCACGACCGCGTAAAAGAAAGATGCCTATGCAAAATATTTAATTTTGAATCATAATTATACAATTACAGCCTCTAAAAGTACGCCATGTTTAACAACTGTATTAAAATTATAAATATAAGGAGGTACGGGGATACTCGATCTTGTGCAAAATAATCCTGAAGATTTCTCAATATGATATCAGAAACATATTCAGGAAACGGGCAGCAATATCTACCTATGTAACAAATTATTGCGTTCCATGAGCTACACTTGGGTTGAAGATTGCAGTTAAAAATGTACAAATCAAATCATTTATTTGTCAATTTGGGTGTCACGTGTACTATAATGTATTCATGATTAGTGGAGAAAAGGCTAACGTTTCCCGGATGATTATGATGACGCGAAAGCTTTTTGGACATGTGGACTTGATTTAGAATACGATCACTCTATCCCGTAGGGGTCGTAAAAGGCGACTACGGGATGATGAAATCTGAATATGGGCAGCATCATGTACCTATGTGCAGGTCTAATGCAAAACTGAATTTGTTCCTGAGGCATGGGAGCGGTGCGGGAGGGTGTGTTTACGGATCGTCAAACGCCCGACTAGTATGTAAAACTTGCGTATCCATATCGTCGTTGTCGTCGTCGACTAGTAGGGGGACGGCCCGGTACTCGTTTCCCGGTACGTGGTTGCCACTCAAACACTTTTACTCCTTGTATTTGTTCTTTGAGCAATGTGGCCTACCCATTGCCACTACAGCTCACTGACTCGTCGAGCTATGTCGGTGACCTTATTTCGTCTACGGATTTCCGCATTCCGGATTTTATCACCTAGTTTCAAATATATAAAGTTATAATTTGTAAAAAAAAGAACAAGAGATAGAAGCTAGAAATGAAATAGAACAATAATAACAATTTGTTCAAGCTGTGGCAAAATAAACTCAGTTGAAATATCCCAAGAAACAACAAAATATGCCAAACCTTTGCTAAGTTATTAAGATTATCCAGTTCCAAAAACATTGATTTTCTATTTACTCTCAAAGAAGTTGACTTCAAACGAGTTCCATAATCCATTTTGAAAGTTGCAGAGTGGAAGCGCCATTCGCTCGGCTCCCTAACTTCTGGCTCGCACTAAAAATATCTTAGCGAAAGTTCGCGTTGGCTTTACACGAAAGCCTTAAATGAAATACACTGGATATTTTGTCTATTACTTGGCCATGTTACAGGCAATAGTGAGTGCTAACTTTTGTGAAGAGAGTCCGGGGCGGCTAGGGTAAATGGGCTCGGTGTGGATCTCAGAAAATTACGTTTAAATAATAATATGTTTCATTTAATATTAGTAACGAGAAAATAAGTTCGTTAGTTAAGACTTACAGTCCTACTTTAAGCACTGGCTGATCAATAATTCTTCTGTATGTTGTTGTTGCATTAATCACTGGTGTAGTTTTGGGCAATAATTTTTTTTACTTTTTTAGTTACTTAACGGTTTAACCATTAATGAAATCGTAATGAAATTTGGCACATACATAGCCAATGACACGGAAACTAACCTATGACTTTTTGACCGTTTAAATGATATGCATTAATTTTTATTAAACATAGATTAACGCTTCACCACAATCTCTTGTAGTCGACCATGTTACGCGATGGGCTAGCTAGAAAGTGCCTATTTACTCATCGTTTGAATACGGAAAAATTGAACAATAATTTATTCAGAAATGACGTTTGTAGCTAAATAAACAAACTCAAAGTCATTAGGGATTTCTCTGCGTGATAAAATCCGAAATAAGAAAATCTGTAGACGAAGTGACAATGGGCAGGCCACATCGCTCTTAGAACGGACACCTGATGGGCAGTAGAAGTACTCGAGTTGTGAACACGTACCGGGAAACGTGTACTGGGCCGTCCTTCTACTAGATGGACCGACGACCTGGTAAAGGTCGATGCAAGTGGATTGGGACCGGTCATTGTGCAGGGACAGCTGTAGACATTTCCCGGCTGATGATGATGACGTTTTCAGGCTGTTGATAACGATGATCCATATAACACTTTTAATTCTTATCCGATCGTAAATTACGAATTTGTAGCATACTCGTAGAAGCGTGGTCTTCCTCAAAGATCCAACGGCAATAATAGATTTTTTAATTGACTAAAGTCGTTACGTTCAGCGTTCACTTTTTCTTCTAGAAATGAATATTCCACAACTAAAAAATCTATTTTCCCAATTTCCTCAGTTCTTTACTTTCGCGTATATTATAGAAAATCCTATCAACTCCACTAAGATCCAATACAGGCCCACTTACCTCACAATAGTTTCCCAAGCTCCGGATCAAGTTAAGTGTTATTTCGCGGTCGTACTACCAAGAATATACGGTTTTCGGCACCCCTAAGCTAAGTTCACCGAAGTTCACGAGAAGTTTAGAGGAGCAGGCATTATCGGCCCATCCTCGCGTACTCGGACCCATTCGAGATCTGCGACATAATATTGAGAACTATATGAGATGCAAAGTGCAAAACTAACGCTACCTGTGTGATAATGTTTCCGTCTAGACTCGACCTACTTTATAACTTACTTCTCGTACAAATGATATTTTGCTATCGTACTTAGTAATCGGTTGGGCTGGTAGTTTATCTTTTTGCCCGCGACGGAACGGAGACAGTGGTTGCGTTTAGGGTGAGAGGATGTTTGTTTGTTTGTGTGTTTGTTTTATCTACAAAGTCACGAGGACTTTGAATCCTGATTACTTGACTTACTATGGTAACATTAATCCATGTATATACTATATATATCACTAATTTGTAAAAGCACTATTTTCATCACCCATTGATATTTTTACTTGACCTAAGAAACTTTGAAAGAACTGTTTTTGACGTTTACCGCTTTTAAAAACTTAAGAAATAACTTTACTGTCAAACCATTGCACTTCTGATGGCAGATGCGGCAGTGTTTACGTAAATAATAAATATGTTTTTTTTAAATAAAGCATAGTTTTTGTCATATTTGACAACATTTTGTGAAGAATTTGAATGCACCTGATATTCTAGACACGCGTTTAAGAGGGTATGCTGTTATCAAAGCGCCCATACAAACGTAGTCCAGTCATATTTTGAGTATTAAGCTATGAAAATCTATGAAATTTTCAAAACACAATCTAAAAACAAATATCTGTGTCGGTGGTGAGTCAGATTTTCGTTTAAATATATACTTCCAGAGTTACAGGGCGTCAAAGTATTGTATTTTGCGGTAATAAAAAGCCCCAACTTTGAACCTGATTTACAAGAGTATGAATCAATTTAGAACAATTTGGAAAAACCACCGACATCTGAAATTTCATTAGTATACTGTATTAAAAAATGGTTACATAATATACTGTATCCTTCAAATGATCCCTGGACTACGAAACATCCAAATAACGGGTGGATAACATCGCGTAATATATGCTGTCTCACCGTACGCGCTCGGGTAGGATAGGGCTCGGAGAGGGACAGCTACAAAACAATGCAACCTTGAAACCGACCAGGTGGTCTTACCAACATAGCCTCTTAACATTGCCGATTTATAGGTAAATTTTAAGTATTTAAGTTTAGAGCTATATAATGGTAATGGTCATAATTAGCTAATGGGCCCGTGTTTAGTTAGTCTCTATCTAAACTAGTTTCATAAGCCATTATTTTCTGACAGAAATTACCTTAAATAAATGTGGATGGATGTGGAGGGTAGACAGTTAAGTGTAGAGTAACATCGTCTCTGTATTAAAAGTGATAGAAAACTAATAAAGTGATAAATCCGGATAAAAAATACGACCAATCAGTTATATTTGACCTGATTCATATGTGATATCATTTGTGACGTGATCCCTACAAGGAAAACAACATCATCATACTCGCTATTGCAAGAGGATTCACATCGATACTGCGACTCTACGCGTGAAACAACACCAGAACACCATATAGTGAGTCTTTACAAACACCACTCATCCTGTTCTGTAACGTACATAGAGGAAAAGTAGTCAAAAATCACTCTATAACCTGTAAACAAACAAAGACACTAACTGACCTTTGGACCTTCCATGAACTGAAACGAAACGAATACATTATGAAACGCCTGGCTCTTTATAGATAGCAAATACACTCTTCTCTTGCATTGACTCCTACATATTTAAGCAGAGCAATTTACAATCTGAACACATCTGAGCATGGAAAACTGTAGGCAAAAATGTACACCTGCAATAATACTAACAACTTGCAAAACAAAAGTAGACGAGAGGAAAACCTTACTGTGCTCATCATGTAAACAAAACTACGAATTTGACTGTGCAGGCTTTTCAGAAAAGCTATATAATCTAATGTCAACAACATCAAAAAAGACTTGGAAATGTAAGACTTGCACACAATCACCAAAACCACTATTAATATCAAAATATGATAAAACAAACATTACACAACGGAAAAAAGCATAATTATGCTCCGAAGAATATATATCCCTCGACAACGCAAATACGCAACACATCTTCACCTACGCAAGAAACAACAATGACCATTCAAAACCAGGAATTACAAGAAGTTGCTGAAACTGAGAGCATATTGAGAATAAGTATTCCTACGCGAAACTCATTTGAATGTTTATCTGAGAGCTCATGCTCCGAGAGAGAAGACGAAGTAGAAGAAGAAAATTGCGACAGAAATATAAGACACAGACTCAATGGTAGCTGTCCCGACCTACAACAAAAAAATTACGAAGAAATTGAGGAAAAGGAGGCTATAATTACAAACCTAAAGAAAAGCCTACTAACATCAAACCAATACATAGATAGGTTACTATTAGAAAATCATTCCTTAAGTAAACAAGTTACCGAAGCTAATAAACAAATCGAGATTTTAAAGTGTATTACCAGCTCAACCCCCCAACCGAAGACCCTAATAAACAAGAATATACACAGAACAGAGGATAAAACAAAGAAAGACTTAAGCTTCGATGAATTACACATTAAAACTAACAAAACGCCTAAAAAACAAAGCCAACTACACAATATACAAAAGGACAACAACAAGCACACTGACAACGTCATGGAAAAGAATTACTATAAGAATAAAGAAACCTCATGCGAGGATTACGAAAATGAACTGCCGCCGACGAAGATATGCTTAATTAGTAGTAACAACAAAAACAAAATTTACAAAACGGCTGAAACGACATTTGGAAATACTAAAATCTGCCACCACATAATGACAGGAGGGGGCATTAGTCAGTTATTGGATGGAATCGAGACCAAGCTGGAATATTACTCGTTGAACGACTATTGTATCATTTTTATTGGCGAAAATGATTTTAAAGAAGCAAAAAATTATAAAAATTTAATAGAATGTATAAAGCAGAAGCTAGAAGGAATTAATAATACGAATATCATATTATGTGTGCCGACTTTTAAATGTAATGGAAATTCAACTCTATTTAACAGGCGAATTCAACATTTTAATAACCTACTATACCTTAACAATTTACGCCACGAATACGTTTATATATTAGACTCTAATAAGAATCTGACATACTCAAATGAAATGTTTACAAGAAATGGCAGTTACCTAAATCAGAGAGGTCTTAATCAGATATTTAAAGACATTTATGATCTAATATGTCAAATCGAAGATTGTAACATTAATACGATAATTAGTAAGATCAACGAAACTTTCAATGACATAATTACGCCAAACCAACCTCAAAATAAAGCCAACGACATGTTATCGAATAAGTTTTTTCGTGTACAATAGTATCACCATTCTTCATCAGAACATAAACGGTCTTATTACAAAATCGGATGAACTTACAGTTTGCTTAAGTAACATGATAGAAACGGGGAAACAGATAGATGTTTTATGTATCTCAGAACATAATATGATAAAAGAAGACATTGAATTCCTAAATATTCCGAACTTTAAACTGGCTAACTATTCTACACGGAATAAACGACACGGTGGTTCATGCATACTTATAAAAAATAATTTAGAATATAGAGAAGTTGACTCCATAACAAAATTTTATATTCCAAATGTTATTGAATGCAGTGGAATAGAGTTAACTGAACATAAGCTAATAATATTATCTGTGTACAGACCACCAAAAAATAACAACGAACATTACAATGTATTTTTTAACAATTTAGAAGAAATGTTGTCTTTAGCTGTAAAAAACGGAAATAAAAAGTTAATCATATGTGGAGATTTTAACATAGACCTCCTCAAGGTAAATAAATACACAACTGAATGGAAACAACTTATATTAAATTACAGTTTACGGTTTTCTACAACAAATGTAACACGACCATGCAGTGGGTCCTGCATAGACAATATTATACATAATGTACGAGGTGTAAAAAGTGAACAAATGGAACTAGGTTTATCGGATCATAATGCACAATTACTAAATTGTCCAGTGAAAGAGAGCTGCACTATAAAACACTGGTTTTCATCAAAGCGTGATTACTCACATGATAATTTAAGAAAATTTGGAGAATGTTTAGACAAGCTCTCTTTCAATGATGTATACATGGCAAATACTGCTAAAGAAGCATTTGAGCTATTCATCAATCAATTTAAACTGTTTTATGACCTTTGCTTTCCGATTATAAAAATAAAGCATAATATAAAACAACATCCAAAATGGTTATCCCGTGGTATAAAAACCGGAAGCAAACGAAAACGGGAACTACTATGGAAATTTAGATTAACAAAAAACCTTTCGGATAAAAAAACATTTAAAACATACTCTGCTAGATACAAAAGAATTATAAATTTAACACAAAAATCACAAAACAATTATTACATTCAGAGAGCAAAAAACAAATCAAAAGCTACCTGGAACATTATAAATGATAAAAAGCCAAACGCCCCTAGAGACAATATAACACATATAAAATTCAATGATAAAATAGTTACCGATCCCCACGATATGGCGCAGATATTTAATTCATATTACACAGAATTAGCGAAACCAACAAGTAGCAACAATAACAAAACCGGCCATAAACTTACATATAATAACATTACACTGAAATCTTTGTTCATGAAACCTACAAATCCTGAAGAAATAAGCAACATCATAAATAATCTAAAAAATTCAACAAGCACCGGCTATGATCAAATAACCACGCAAGTATTGAAATATGTAAGGTTTCTGATATGTGATGTGTTAACTTACATAATCAATCTATGCATGGAACAGGGTACATTTCCTGATAAGCTGAAAATTACTATAGTGAAACCAATGCATAAGAAAAACGACAAAAGTAATATACAAAATTATAGACCAATAGCTCTGTTAAGCGTTTTTTCTAAAAATGTTGAAAAGGTAATATTTAATAATCTCTACAATTATCTAGAACTAAACAATTTACTTGTAAAGGAACAATATGGATTTAGGAAGAATCGATCAATAGACATGGCCATATATGACTTTGTAAGCACAATAAACACTAGATTAGATCATAAACAACCGATTTACTCACTATATATGGATATGACGAAAGCCTTTGACTTTGTAGAGCACAATATATTATTATCCAAACTAGAGTCATACGGAGTACGAGGTAATGCATTAAAACTGTTTAAATCATACCTCACTAATAGGACACAAATAACAACAGTAAGCAAAATAAGCCGTAAGACAAACATTGAAATAAATTACTCATCTGACACAAAACTCATCACACACGGTGTTCCACAAGGCAGCACATTAGCTACTTTATTATTTATTATTTACATTAATGACATAGTTAAATCAATGACCAATAAAATGATTCTATTTGCTGATGACTGTACAATGCTACTTAATAGTAAACATGACATACAAAATAGTTTGACATCTATAATGACATGGCTCAAATATAATAATTTAAAAATAAACATAGAAAAGACTTTAATCATGAATTTTAATACAAATAAGAATAAAATACAAAATGACATAACTTCAAATTCAATAATTCCACAATTTACAAAAACAACTAAATTCCTTGGGCTGCACATTGATTCCGATATGAAATGGCAAACTCACATTGAATTCACTGCTACTAAAATTGTTCAACTAGCCTATGCCCTATATATGCTCTCCAAGAAAGTCAATGAACAAGCCCTATTAACTGCCTATCATGGCTGTGTAGCTTCGAGGCTCAGATACGGGTTAATTTTCTGGGGTAACGCTGCAGGCACACAAAATGTATTTAAAGCACAAAAACGCTGTATACGAGCCATGCGTGGTCTAAAGAGATTTAAAAGCTGCAGACCTCATTTCAAAAATTTAAAAATTTTAACGCTGACGTCATTATATATATATGAAATAGCTTTGTTTATTAGGAAAAATGAGGGGTTATTTCCAAAAATCCATAGCAGTCGTCGCCAAGATTTCCTCAAAACCAACCCACACAAAACGGCTTTATACAGGAAAAGTGTAATGTTCATGGCTCCAAAAATTTACAATAATATTCCAAAAAACATACGAGAGCTTAAAGATCTAAAAGAGTTTAAACGAAATCTGTTCAACTACCTGTCAGACAACACTTATTACACGATTGATGAATTTCTCAATAAAGTGCAGCATATATAACAAGAATATGTTTGTTGTTATTAGTTTTTAGTTTAGTTTATAAAATTGAATTTGACTCTATTATTATTTGATTTGTATTTAATTTAATATTATTTTTTTACATATAATTTTTTATGTTATTATGTATATATTTGTACGCCGCAAGGCTCCACATAGCGGCCGTTGTTTAATATAAGATCTTCAATACCTATGTTGGACAAATAAAATGATTTGATTTGATTTGATTTGATAAAATATAGTTCACACATTGTAACTTTAAAATTTTGAAGTTACCTTTTTTAAGCCACCTAACCAGAGATCTTTTGATGATTACAGACATAGAGCAGCTTTCTACACTGTTACAATATGAAGCTTAGTTTCTCGGAACTTTACAATACTCTTTGCAAGCTTTATTGGAATAGCTGAGGATTTGCTGAGACAGACAGCTTCGTGTAATAAATTCCAGCACCGAACCAGGGAAGTTGGAAATTTACGTTTGAACTCAGTGGGCAGGAGTCTGTTTCAACATTGTTTAGGTCCACCTACTATATTAAATTTTGTTTCAAACTGTCAAGCAAGCAATATTGTAATTTTTACACATTTTTATGGTTCCGTACCTCAAAAGAACCCTTTGTGTATAGGATCACTTTGTTATCCGTCTGTCTGTCAAAAACCTTTTTTTATCAGGAACGCGTAGAGGTATCAAATTGAAATTAAAGTCGAATACTTAAATCTACAACATCTTAAATCTGTGTCAAAATCAAACTTATATATAGGTCAACGTAATAAAAAGATATAAAAAGAAGGGGGGGGGGGGGGGGGGGGGGGGGGGGTCAATAGCTCAATATGTTCAACAAAGATTCCGTGTTATCGTAGGCTAATGTTTTTAAACCACTTTGTTAACGATTCTTTACACTCGTATGACTTTAAGGGATAAATTGCAATTTTGCGATTATATTGTTGTAAATATGTAGCATAATAATTTCTACGAAGCCCATGGGATCATAAGGTTTGATCATATTACGTAACAGCCGGCAGAGCATCCTTCATTGCTCTCAACAAGGTATCCATTTCAAATAATTAAAGGAAGGTAGAATGTGAAAGGAAGCACCGAACACCGGTAATCTAGTACAAAGCCAATAGAATGAAGGATTTCCTTTGACAATAAAACTGGTCGTAAACTCGCGGACGTAGCAATTACCCACTGCTTATAGCTTCGTTCGCTTACTAAATGGTCAGTTTATAGGATAAGAAACAGATAGCGTCAAATGAAATGGACGCAGTCGCGTGTAGCTTATAAAATAGTATTAGAGCTGTTTGTATCTGGGATGGTTTGATACTCGACTGTGACTGCATGCGCTGTGCGACGCCCTAGGACATAATTGGAGGGAGGGAATGAGGACACGCAGGCACAGAATATTGACGAACAGAACCAAAAAAAATGACAGGTGGACGACTAGAACAATAAGGACTAAAGTGAACGATGTTTTCTAAAAATAAAACTCAAATGAAACTTCTTGAATGAAGCTTCGGAAAAAATTGTGAATCGAACATTTAACCATTACGCAGCGGAGGCGGTTAGGTTTCAGAGCTACAATGCCATAAGAAATAAAGACTGATTTAGTTAATTTTATACAATGGCTTTCAACTAACAATACTCTTCTTTCTGTGTAAGGGGCTAAACAAGTATGTCCTGTAACATGACAAGTCAGTCGCCCGATACCAAGACAAAGCCTCATAGCGAATTTCACTCGACTGATCAGAAATAAGTAAGTTTCCTGAAACAAAATAAACGTAGGCTGCACGCTCCATCGGCCACGTTTCTCATAAATCGTCAATATACCAGGCGAGTGGCACGCATTGAATGGTTTTTGTTACTATTGATTGAGCTTTATATACTTTTCTGTACCTTCCGATAACCTATTCCTTTGCTCAGTTCTTGTTACGTATAGAATGTGTGCTGTGTGTAGAAGATGGATTTTTCTGCATGGGGAGCACCAGCTTCCTTATTTGAAACCGTTAAGAGGCTATGTTGGTAAGACCACGTGGCCGCGTTCAAGGTTGCATTGTTTTGTAGCTGTCCCTCTCCGAGCACTATCCTACCCGAGCGCGTACGTCGAGACAGCATACACTACGCGGAGTTATTCACCCGTCATTTGGATGTTTCGTAGTCCAGTGACCATTTGAAGGATACAGTATATTATGCAGCCATTTTTTCAAATTTCAGATGTCGGTGGTTTTTCCAAATTGTTCTAAATTGATTCATACTCTTGTAAAACAGGTTCAAAGTTGGGGCTTTTTATTACCGAAAAATACAATACTTTGACGCCCTGTAACTCTGGAAGTAAACGAAAATCTGACTCACCACCGACACAGATATTTGTTTCTAAATTGTGTCTTGAAAATTTCATAGATTTTCATAGCTTAATACTTAAAATATGACTGGACTACGTTTGTATGGGCGCTTTGACAACAGCATACCCTCTTAAGGTATCAAAACCGGAGATGAAGAGGCAGTGGTAACGTTCGCACTGTAGGCCCACTACCATGGATAAGGATATATATATATAAAAGGCTAGGGCTAGAGAAGCTCAGGAGCTCTATTTTTGATTCGCTCTACGCGCCGCGAGCGCTCGTTTTCTACTGATTTTCGTTCGACTTATGAAATTTGGTATTTTTGAATCGCTCTTCTGCAACGAGTGGTCGGGACCACTCTTTGCGGAGGCGAGCGATAGAGTAAACGCCATCGTCGAACACTGACATTACCACTTATTGACATTGAACTTCTATGTACTTTGCATTCCGTTTTACTTGCATGAATTACCGGTTTTATTTTTCTTCATAAAACGGATAAAATTAAACGTTTTAAGTTATATCGGCAACACCTGAGGCGAATGATTCAAAAATACGGTCAAACCTGTTTTCATGCGACTTGTAGTCGATCGTGACTTAAGTCGTGTGCGACGAAGCTATGTCACACGAGCGAATCAAAAATAGAGCTCCTGGTCGTCCTGCTTCAGTCCTGAGATGGCAGCGGAAATTATGTGACCCCTTTCCGCGGTCGAGTAATCGCTTAAAGAGTGCAAGGATTTAATTTCCTCTGACGATATTATGTCTAATTTCATAGGCGTCAATGATGGATATCGAATGACGTCAGCAAGCCACGAAGTTGTCCTTAATTAATTGCATACCGAAGATTAGAACCATGAGAATATCTGGATGAATGAGAGATTGTTGAAAATCTATGTATCTGAAAAGTTCAGTGGTTGATTCAAATTGGAAATAAAACCGATTGAAAGTTGGAGACAGTATAAGGGTCCTATTGAACATCGTTTGGGGACCCTAACAAGTACCTAAATGATATTTTTCGTGTAAATAATTTTTAATTTATCATATGAAAGGGAAAAATACTGAACGAAAGATACAGAAAGAGAAAGCAATTTATAAAGTGAAACGAACAACTAATCCGAAAATACTAAAATTTTACTGTCTCCAATAGCCAAGTGATAAACAGTTCATTACTTCCAGCAGGCAAATACTGTGACATGACGTTTGTAGAGGCTTCTTAGACGCATAATTAGTATTCTAAGAACACTGTCCCACTCAGCCTTCAAGTCGCTGTGAATAAATACAACGAACTCATTAACAAAAAACAAGGGTATTTTAAATACGTATTTGCATCACATTTTGTACCTTTCATCCATTGTAACGTTAAAATGAAATATCTATCCCCCTCTTTACAAATGCCCAAAGTCGTCCCAAATTTTAATATCAAAAGGTGTCTCGGAAATAAAAAGGGCAAGCTGAAAATTGCTTCTATCGTTAAGAAGTTTCGCTGAGAAAATGTAAGTTGGCCTTTCCCGTGAGAAATAAACGTACGGTTAGAACTCCCAGCTCGGATATAACTTTACAATGTTCCATAGATTCTTTTCAGACAAATTCTTAAACGGTTTTCCGTTTGCGAAGAGATGCGGTTTACGTCCATTAATAAGCAGGTATACTGTAGTGTTAAGTCATCAAATCACAGTCATGGTTTAATTGAAATTTGAAATTAAACAATTAAAGTCCACGCGGACTACTAGTCCTATATAGCAAATGGCTCCCGGGACTGAATACAAGCTCAAACCACATGCGGTAGACACTTTAAATTTGAAATATCGAATCCTTGTATGACGTAGAATCCACTAAAACAGAATTCCTATTACACTGAAAACTAGCGAAATTTCAATTAAATCCTGGACGTCAAATTGACAGTAGTGTCCCAAATCTATTATATCTTCTCTATCTAATTCGTTGGATATTTGTATAATTATATTTATTGATTGAAGTGTCGATGAAACGAACGGTCGCAGTATTGATTCAGTCTATTGTTTAAGTTCATTGAGGCAGGCTAGATAGCACATTAATTAATATCAACTGTACAATGGATATTGAAACTGAAACATAATTTGAGTTCGAGATTGTCGAGCTTTACTGCAAGCTCTTCGTTATGTATAGGCATTTAGGTGTAATATTATTGCAATTAATCTTTAGTACCAAGATGTTCATTAATTTAATTATATAAGTTCACAACATAAAACACTTGCTTTTTCTGTGTTTACAATGAAATAATTAATTACATACATTTAAATTTGTCGGGTGTAAAGGTTCTCGAGTGGCAACCACGTACCGGGAAACGTCTACCAGGCCGTCCCACTACTAGATGGACCGACAACCTGGTTAGAGTCGTAGGGAGTCGCTGGATGCAGGTGGCTCGGGACCGGTCAATGTGGCGTACCATGAGGGAGGCCTATGTCCAGCAGTAGACGATTCCCGGCTGATGATGATGATGTAAATTTGTTGTACTTTTTCTTACTCATAAAGAAAAAACCCACATAAGTAATAGGCAAGATCACCGAACAATGCCATAATGTTGAATCGTAAGGAAGCGATTTTAAGGTTCTCAGATTATTAATCTTGATTCTTGCCAAAATTTATGATTCTAGGTCAATGGGAAATAATAGTTTGATTCCTTCATCGTCGAAATATACCGCGTAAACGGCCGTATCTTGTTATTGCGTTGACTTAGAAGGTTGAATTGTTCACAGGTCGAAGGTTCGCTAAACTTAAGTATTTCATAATGATTTAAACTTGATACCTTCACGCGTTCCTGAGAAAAAGGGCAATGACAGACATTTGCATGCATTTGCAATGTATTCAGTCAGTTAATTAATTTTCTTCATGTAAAATAAGTTACTTGTTCTCCAAAATGGTCTTCCCGCAACACAGGTCTCCTAGTGCGGGAGATAATGTAAATTGTATGTGTTTGTAATTATCAGCAAAATAAACATTTTCGTATTTTTGTACATTTGTATAATACATACAGACGGACAAGAAAGCAATCTTATAACGGTTCCTGTTTTCCTCTTGAGGTACGGAACTCTAAAAAGTTATACTTATAGATGAGAAAGAAAATAATCACTTATTTCATACTTAGCCAAGCAACCTTCAAATCTCACCAATCATCCACTTACCCAATACTTTCCCAAATAACTTGTGTATGTGTTTTCTTACTTATCAAAGAGCCCGGTGAGTTGGAAACAAGTTTCGCTTGGAATCGTTCTACTCGTACCCAGCTGTTGAAGTCAAGTTGAATCGACGTTAACTTCAAGTTAGGTTCATAGTTTGTTGGCGAGTCGTTAAAAGTTTACCTGAATGTAATTTGTTGCAGAATTGACGCCGTTTCCGCGCGAATCGTTGATTCGGAATGATTAACATCTTGTCTTATTAATCCATCGTGTACATACAAGAAAAACTAGGCTTCACGTGCTATGTAGTGTATGTGCCAGAACATAATCACACTGTCTCATGTGTCTATGGGTTGTTTTGCTAGACGTCAGTGTCAAAGTGCCAATGACGGCCAGTGTTACGAGAGCAGTACCGAACACGTGGGTATTGCCGAGCCAGTGAAGTGATAGACAACACAAGCTTTTTTATACACGGTACTTTATTATAGATTTGTCATCAGATATACTTAAGAAGAGTACCCATCACAAGGCGAATCAAACAAACCCAAACACCATGAGCTTCTCTTGGGTAGTTTTGAAGATCCTATGACCACCTTCTGGCTTTATCATCAGACCCCGGGCAACACGCAAACGTAGTGTTCGTCCAGCTAAATGAAGCGAGCCCAAACACGAGAGGTATATCATGTGTAGTTTAGGTGTACCGTAAAAATTCATTGTCATTGGAACTAAACCAACGTTTACTTAAAAAAAACCGCTTCAAAATCGGTCAATATAGACACACACACACAAAGATACAATAACACCCCTCTTTTTGCTTATAATAAAAGAATAAGTGGGGTGATAATGCGTTTAAAATTATTGAATTGAAATGAAATACATTTTATTGTGGTAGATGTGGTATGCTGTGAGTGGTACACGTTAAAGTTAATACTTTCAGCACATCTAGTCAGATACTGACATACAATATATTAAGTATAATTATTTACAGAATTTACACAAAGCTTGTTTTGCTAAACGGTCTAAAAATACTTAATTATCATCATATATTATAATTATATCATATAATCATTACATTATTTAACAATCTCTTTAATGCTATATAATTTTTTCCCCTTAGCCAATTTTTAATCACTGTCTTAAAGCCCATAGGTGGTAACAGCTTTATTTCAGATGGAAGTACATTAATAGTTTTAATACACATGACATAACAGTTCTTTTGGTATACCGTCGTTCTGGGGTTTGTGTCATATACATATATTATATCTGGATTCCGCAGGTTCCTAGAATTTTCATCGCCAGCTGTTTTAAATAAGTCAGGGTGCATTTTTTTTAAAATTGGCTATATGCGTTTTTAAAGAGCATCCATAGCTTAGTGCGTCCATTCAATCATACTAATCGATATAGGCGATTCAATTTATCGATATTTAAGGGAGTATCATGTCTAAGTGAAAAGCATGATAAGTATCTTAGGATAACAGGATTGTGAGTCCAACTGTGTAGCCACTAGACTACAGAATCGGTTGAACTTCACAAGTTTAATTCCTGCCA
Organism: Carcina quercana; assembly: GCA_910589575.2. NCBI lineage: Eukaryota > Metazoa > Arthropoda > Insecta > Lepidoptera > Depressariidae > Carcina > Carcina quercana. Next base: position 1,841,117 of record OU342429.1, on the reverse strand, counting down.
AAATATACGAATATATAGAGCTATTGTATATCTGCCGTCCGATTCTCGCTCCATTGGCCATGCGACGCATAAATCGTGGATAGTCCTTGCGATTGGCACGCGAGTCCTGCAGTCCGGAACGGAGCCTGAATTATGAACATACTATATTACAGGAGATTCATTGCAAGATAGAATTGAATATAATTTTTACTGATGAAATTAATAATTAGTGCGCAAGTTCGTTCATGGTGCTAATATGAATAATAGCAAACTTGTCTGTTTGTCCAGCCTTGACGTCGTAATGGAGAGTCGAACTGATTTTTATTTTAAAGGGATATTAATGTCAAATAGGCAACTCTTGTCAATTGGCAAATTCAGTTCCTGCCAGAAACCAATAAACGTAAGAAATCACCGTAACAACATCAATATTCTGAGTTGAAGCCCGTTTGCAGCCGCGGGGCATCGTTACAAATACCGCTCGTTTGACCTCAGTGGCTCCAGAAACGAGGCTGGTTATTCAATTGGGCTTTAGGGTTCCGCTGCACATAGAAAAAACATACTCGTACTTGAGATTGGAGTGGACTTCACAAATTATTCCTCGGGAACCTCTATTTGTAATGTATGATGGGTTTGCACTTGGCCTTAATGTAACCCGATGGTAAGTGAAGGTAAGGCCGTTGGATAGTAAGCCTGCGCGTACCTTTCTTACCGGAACACGCCAGTGCTAGTACTTAAATGACATTATATTGACTTTGAAATATTTAATTAATTACATTGTTTTCAAATATTATTTTAACAGCTATTTGTAATGTAATGTAAACTGTTAATATGTACATAGGGGATAATATTATATGCCTGAAATATGAAGGTTATCATTTTATAATTTTTTATATGTATGTATGTTCATCATTTCCCTCTTAAACTTTTAATAGTATTTTTACAAATGAGGTGTCATTGGAAGCTTCGTGTTTGTCCACAGGTTACAAGTTACATGACGTCACATGAACTTTTAAAATTGCGGCATGTAGGGCACATAAAGTATTACCAATAAATAATAATTTAATAAAACATATCGTGTTTGGTATCAAATGAAAGGGCTTGATGAGTACATTTCGAAAATATATAGGTAACATATAAACTCAGTTACATAAACCACAAGAAAATAAATTTAAATTTGGATACCTCGGCTAATATCGAGATCGTAGATCGAGACTTGAAACTCTCAACTTGTCTCTCTGTCAATAGGAAATATGTGTATGTAGTATTTGTCAATAATAACTAGTACGATATATCGAAATATGACGTAATTAAATTTCAATTACAAAGTGAACTAGTTTCTTGTAAATACACAAAATCTACCTACGTCACGTCGTGCCAACTCATTCACCATCCAAGAAAAAAGTTATCAGAATCCTTCCAGAATTTATCGCCGCGCCCACATGAAAACGCCTATCCGAAAGTATAAGTAAGTCACTTCTGAACTTCTAAGTCCCGGGTCAGAACTACGGAACCTCTCGACACTTTAGCGAGATCAAATTGATTTCTTTAAAGAAACCTCACTTCCTTTCTAATTTCCTTTCGCAGGGCGCCTCTCCTGACCTTTTCGCTACTTCGGATCTTAACGACCATCTTGGCCCTTATTATTTTAGGACTATGGCTGTTGAATGTAATAGACCTGGGCCCTAGAGGGCATGATACAATAATTATGTGTTTTAAGGATTATGGTAGCTTCGGTCTGCTTGAGAAGGTACAGTCTCGTTTGAGTTTGTTTAGTATTAATTTAATAGACATCAAGAGGCAGTTCTCTTCAAATATATGTTTAACAAAGACGACGTTGGTATGAGGTATAAATCGAAACACTTTGCAAGTTTATGTTTTGTAAGGATTATCAGAAAAACCTATAAAAATTTAATTTGAATTTAGAACATTAACATTAGGATTTGAAAACCTAATATTATTCACTATTAAACGATATTTATATATATTTTGATATATTTTTAAATTTACTTAATAATCCTTCCAAACAAAAACTTGCAACGTGTTTCGATTTTTCTGATGAGGAGAAGTATACTTGTATATATAAATGGGCATTGCGGAGGCAGTGAAGCTTCGTAGTGACTGGATAGACGAATGTCGATATCTAGATCAATCCTCAACAGCCATTGTGAGTTTGTAATCTTAAAAAGCTATTTTATTATTATTATTATTAGCTGTTATTATTCGTAATCTTGTTTATTGCCAAATTTCAGAATTCTAGGTCAAGGGGAAGTACCGTATAGGTTTTGATTTCCTTTTATAGCAAATAAAACGGTCGAAAAATGTAAACACATATTTTTATTGCGTTGACATATAAATTTAATTTTCAGATCCAAGGGATTGCAGACTTGATTAATTTGATATTCATTTCAACTTGATACCTTCACGCATTCCTGAGAACAATGATCTAGACAGAGCGATGGGCAACCAAGTTATCCTATAAGGGTCCTTTTTCCTTTTGAGGTCATCATCATCAACAGCCTACATATGTCCCCACTGCAGGGGCTCAGACCTACTCTTCTACAGAGACTGTAAGACCTTACCATGAGTCCACCACGCGAGCCCAGTGCAGATTGGTAGACATCACACACACCTTTGAATTTCTTTTGTGCAGACTTCCTCACGATGTTTTCCTTCACCGAAAAGTCAATGTTGTTATTCGTACAAAATAACAAATTGGAACTCATGGGTACGAGCCAGGACCGAACCCAGAACTCGCTTGTTCAAGGACTGACGCTCTACCCAACTGAGCTACCATGGCATACCTTTTGAGGTACGGTACCGTAAAAACGAACGAAGAAGAAACTGTCACGAAGATTAAATTCACTTACGTAAGCACCATGACGATCCGACCAACCCCTGGTGGGCAATCTAAATTCCTCCAACAGTCCACACCTCATGTTATGTAAATGCTTGTCCACTGAACAGGCAAGTCTGGCCTGAGTGCATCGGCTTGCAAATTGCGGATATACGGAGCAAGCCTGTTTGTGATTCCAACCGCATACCACGCCTTGCATTGGGCCATGCGTGATCCGATTCGAGTGTTTCCTTCAGCGTAGTTTCTTGATTTGTAAATCGATATTGTGTTGTTACAAGTTTACTATATATCGCCTATGTCTTTTAATATTATTAAGGTATTATGGCTTGATTTTGGCGCTGTATTGAAATCCTAATGGGCGTGGCTTGTGTGGGAATCTGGAACTCCAATATTAAATATATAAGGTTGGGAATGTCATTCAATCCTGCATTTAGAACCGCGAAAAAACACCTTCAAATTTGTTTAAAAATAGCCATGAAAATTAGGAAAAAATCGCCACTTTACGATTGTGAATATTGTAGCAGCTATTTATCAAAGTAATTTGTTTTCTTGCCTATTTGTAGTTTAATAATAATCTTAATATTAATAATATTATAAGGTCATTTCGAAATCGAGGCAAAATCCTCAAATATAAATAAATATGCCTTACTCTTCTAATCAAATCAGGATAGTTAGATAGATATGAGTTAATTGTCAATTCAAGTACATTATCCGATTGTTTAACGGTGAAGGAAAACATCGTGAGGAAACCTGCATGTCTTGAACAGGCATGTGAAGTCCGCCAATCCGCACTGGGCCAGCGTGGTGGACTACGGCCCATACACTCTCTGTAGCAGAGTAGGCCTGAGCCCCTGCAGTGGGGCCGTATATAGGCTGTTGATGGTGATGACTTACTCTGAGATACTCAGGAACTCTCAGCGTCCACCATTACACCAAAAAACTCAGTTTATTTCAGAAATTTTCCTTAAGTTAATAATTCAAGAATTTTACTAAGCAATTTATACGTCTCACTGAAAGAATAAAAATTTACTCAGCATTCTATAAAAAATCGTCCATCATCAATTCAGAAAATGATTTAAAGCTTCTGATGAAATTGTACTGGGACAAGGAATCAATTGATGCAGGTGATTTGTTTGAATATTTTTTCAAAATAAATTTGTAACTTTGCCGGATTTTTTTCTTCTTATATTCTAAAAGATTTTCTGTAACGAAAATAGTGCGAACGACCATGACCTTGTAAGCTAAACCTGAGGCACAAAATTGAAATTTGAAATTCGAACCACTTCAAATTCTATCTTAAATATTTTTCATTTTTCATTCATGCATTCATAAAAGGACATTCTGCGGACATTTTCATATTTTGAATAGAGCTTAAAAATTATCATTCGGAGCACATCATTTTTACGCCGCTCTAAAATCGAAGTGTGGCATTTTCAAAAAGGATTAATAATTCTAGTCTAGGCACGTCGCCTTTCTAGAAATTGAATGTTGTCATACCGTTGAACTAATAAAACTGGATAAGATTTATACTAATGGACTCCATTTCACAATTCACAATGGAGACGCAATTCTCAAGAAAAGTTGGTTAAAATTGCAATCTGTTTTTTTCTTTATTAATAGTGAGAAAAGTGATGATGATCGTAAAGTGCGACTATAGGATACAATTTGGAATATATGGAAAGCAGGACACACCTACCTGTGTATCAAAAACACCTTACTGAGATCACCAATCGTGCGTCACAAAGCGTGAAAAGTCCAAGGCGACCCATGAGGCTCATGTCCAGCCGTGGACTTGGACAGTTGATAATCCCAACGATGAAAGATGTTATGAAAGATGGCTATATTTTCTTATATGATTGAAAGACGCAAATAACATCCTTTCGAGTGCATAATTATTGTTCAGAAACAATTCAATTCAGAATCAGTTGTGCTTGTTTGCATACAAGCAAGAAGTTTAATTTGCACAGCAAAATAATAAAATTTAAGTTGAAACACAAACGTCCACGTAACTGGCGGGTCTAAGCTCAAAATGGCTACGACCCCTACTTCAATTCACAAATAGAGGACACTTCTAGAAACGATCCAATTTCCATGTCATTTCGACTCACCCGCGGCTCCCCGCGGTGTTTTGCATATGAAACATTTTTATTTAGGTGGCAGCCGATCCATAGAATGCGTATCTAAATATTTACATACGTTTGTAAATAAATAAGTATATTCGGTTTCAATTTATCTATGATATATCGAAATGGGGACATTTTGAACTTTTATTTTCATTATATTTTTCAAATGTGACATATAAAAAGTAAATGCGTTCAAAAAGAACTGGAAACCGACTTCAATTGCCCTAAAAGTCTACTTTTACTAAGGCACATTTAAGATTTATATCGTTTTCTCATGGATGCCGTTGTCAGAACTAGACCAAATTGAAATGGGACCCCACGGAAAGCACCGTTTTTCAAATAAAAAAAGAATCATCCAAGTCGGTTCACCCCGTCAAAAGTTATGAGGTAACAAACATATAAAAAAAAACATACCCGTCGAATTGATATGATAACCTCCTCCTTTTTTGAAGTCGGCTAAAAATAGTGACGACATTTTGTTGCTCCCATGTGTTGTTAGTATTATTTGATGAAAGTTCATTCCATAGACTAATAGATCGTGGGTCGCGGGCTAGAAATAAATTCAATATTTTCAATACCTTTTTTATTCGACATCTTCTGCGTAGATTTCAGAATTTATCTGATTGTTAAATCGAGATCAAAAGTAAGCTATGTACTTTTACGGCCTTTTAACTGTCTCTGTACAAAAAACGAAATCCATCTGACTCTCCGTTATGCCGCAAAGGGAGGACAAACAAACAAACTTATTTTCAAATACTAATAAGCTTGTTGTGACTTTACTCTTCAAAACATTGAGATAGTGAAACGGTACAAAAACAAAACAAAAACAACTTGGACTCGCGCACCGAGGGCTCCGTACAACATTATGAATAATTTACAGGTATATAATGAAAATAATAAATAAAAGGTAAGATAATATGCACCAAACAATGCTCTAACGAATGCGCCTAACGAAATTACCCCCGCAATTCTTGATCGTGGGTACATTGAGAATACTTCTAACAGTAGGCGCGAACAGTTTGTGATCGTAAAGTCGCGATTGTAATGTCATATAATGAGTTAAATTATTGTTATTATTATTTGTTATTATAGCGGCAACAAACACATTACCTACCTATTACGGGTCATATGACACGACCCGCTGACAGATAGACGGACGGACAGTGAAGGCTTAGTAATAGGGTCTAAGTTGGTTACCCTTCTGTTATCGAACCCAAAATGCCCTAAAGCCCCAATGCTTGTCCAGAAGCATTATGTCACGTTAACGTAAAACTATCAAGCGTCAAAAATAGCCACCTCGTAACGTAGACCCAAACGTATCCCAACGTATACATTTACATATGAAACGTGCTCCCGTCCGTTGCTGAATAAATCAAAACGGAGCTACGATTTAATGTATACGGCTTGGTATTGATAAGTAGTGGTAATAGTGCCATGTTCTAGCGAGGAAATAGCGCGGTTTAGCTCGCCTTCGGTAGAAGAACAGGTTTATGGTACAGGGTTTGGTCGAAAGCTATATTTAAACAAGCTTTTTTACCCGCGACTTGGCCTTGCATTGAATTTAATACAATCATCTCAAGGGAAACATTTGTTGGGCACAGTATGTTTCATACTTTTTCTTTCTCAAAAGAAACTTGTGCGTGCCAAATAGAATCAAGATATATTTTTTTATGTAGTTGGTGTGTGTTGTGCCCACTGGTTTCAAGTATGGTATTTTAATAACAGAATACGATTATCTGTAAGTAACGAAAGCTCAAGCGAAAGGGTCCGCCCGCCAGGACTATATATATGTACTACGTGGTCAAGTTGGAAGTGAAAACGTCACCGTTGACTTGTGGACCACATATATTGAAATGTGTGGCATTTCATGTGTGATATGAAAATCGGCCAACTACGAGTTGGATTCGTAAAGAGGTTCCGCATCTTGAAAGCAAGTGAGCATTTTTATAACCACATAACAGCGGTATGTTTCTACGGGATTTCTAACTAGAAAACATCACTGAGACAAACTGCATGAACAACAAAAAAACAAATATTCCGTGGTATTCGATTCTGCGCGCATATCCTAACCAGATTTCCTCGCTTTATGCGTTGTTATACGCCTGAATTGAGAACCACGACAAAGGGTTGTATTGAGGTGCATTCAGGACTCATATGCATACGTTCCATTGAGTGTAGTTGAGTGTATGGAATCCTGTTCAGTATATATGTGGGTAACAGTGTTGTTGAAAAGCTGTTAGTAGTATTCCGAGGATTTTATTCCATTTGATGCAGTACAAATCCTCTTTGCAGTTACACACCACATACTGGTTACTCGTAACGAATGCCCTTTGTTAAAAAGAGACAAAAATATTTCAGGATAGATATCCGATGACACGGTTTTTCCTCTCTAAATGCTTTACGTATGTATTACTGTTTATGGATGCGTAGCTAGTCAGTCAAATTTTCACTATAAACCGACTAAATTCAGTGACACAATGTGATTAGCCGCTTATACTATTTCATAAGTTTTCAAATTTGTAGGATAAATTGCCTGCAAACAATGACCAATGAGCGTCTGGATAAAGCGTCAAACAAATGAGGCGCTGACTCTGCTACCTTTGATATCAGAACATAAAAGTGCTAATAACACTGCTGTTTGGTGGCAGACTTATTTTACATGGTGGTAGATAGCCAGGCGGACGTATACAATGCTCTGACAATAACCAAACCAAGTACTGATAAGTATCCGTACTGGGAATCGAACCCGGAACCTCCAGAACGTAAGTCAAAGCGTGTAGCCATTAGGCCGTGGAAGCAGGGAAACGTAACGTAAACACTTGGCGCGTTCGTTGATCGGATTATATTGAAAGAGCTCAAAGTTTTTCCGTAAAAATTTGGCTGAAGCATCGACTGTTATATATTTGGATGAACTGGAATGCCATTTCCAGCAGTTTGCATGCATCTAGCGTCTCTATGCAGCTACGGAAAGCGATGTAAATGCGCCGCTGCATATCAAATACCCTCGCTAGTTCAGGTTATTGGGAAAGCGATTTAGATGTTGAAACAAGGATTGATATGAGCGTGATGATTCATAAGCTGTGTGTAGAACACCTTGGTGTATGATTTGAAGCCTTCATGTTCTTACTTTAAGGTCCAGAAGGGACAGTGCATCTCTATTTGAGGCTAATTTCTTATTGCAACCGTCTCATTCTTACAGGAATGAGTTTACAATTAATCATCCCACTGTAAGATTAGTCGCGATCTCACTTGGTTGTTTGGAGAAAAAAACCACTTTATATGTTATCCTAAATGTAACATAATCTGGGATTGTTGGCGCGAACTTGAAAAATGGTGGTTCATTGCAATTTAAGTAATTCGTTAATAATATTGTTGTGTGTTTTTGTGTTATAATGGTGTGATATAGTGCGAAAAGTGTCACGGATGGTGGCTTACGCAAAATTTTGAGGGTTTTGACGCGATCGAAAGGATTTACGAGGATCGATTGTGTTGTACACACGTCTTTGTTATCCAATCAAAACTAAGAATAAAAATAAATATCCTGGCCCTGGCTGAAATTCAGTGCCCCAAGGATTGAACAATTACACCAACCATTTAAATGGTGTTTAGTTATACATTTTTTTGTAAACTTATAAAAATAAACTGTATGTTTTCCGAATAAACTAAAATAAAATTGTTTCAGCTAATAAATAAAATTCCTTTAGCTACTTACGTAAGTCACGTAACCAGTTACCAAACAAATAAATTAATGCATAATTCAAAACTCGTTTCTAAGAAAATGAAATGAAAATTAGTTCATAAAACTTAATCAAAAATTGCATATAAATTTGGATTTCCGTTTTAGTTTAACAGATCCTGTGCCAGGAGATTTTGATCTTCTTCAACTTAAACCTATCAAAAGGAAGAAACCTTTTAAGGAAATAAACGACATAATATATCAGTTTTTCAAATGTTATGTTACAGTAAAAGGTACGTAAATAAAGTAAAGTAAACAAAATAAAGAGGGTATGAGGGATAAATATGTAATGTGTGTCAGAGTAAGGGCAGAAATAACACAGTTTTCGCACTCATGAATGTCTTCAATAAAAGTACTCTTAACCATTTATTATCATTTCCGAGCGATGGTTCAAACCGAGGAGAAACTTCGCGGATGTCTGTAGCTCAGGATACATCAGTAAATATAGGTAGATGTACGTTGATGACCCAGGGTCGTGTCTAGTCTACTCATTGCTTATATTCCCAAATAATTCATCTGCGTATACCTCAGAAATCACTAAGTCACCAAGTTAAACTCGCACGCGAAGAGTTTCCTACCACCGTACAATATTTAACACAAGATTTCGTAAAAAAGCAAAGAGCAAGTTGGACCCGCGCACCAAGGGTTACGGTCTATGGAAAGTAAAGTACACAAATATTTCCCTACCACATTCACTTAGTTTATTTCTCAAGGTTTGTTGATGGTTTCTCAAAAACTAGCGCTTCGGTTTTCCTGTGATAATCATGTCTATCCGTATGCCAAGATTTAATCAAATCAATTCCGCCGGTTCTCATTGTTTTAATTAAAATGTTCATTTATTTAAAACGCATGACCACAATCGTTGACCATTTTATACGTGACGTGCAAACTTTCGTATCAAACTTCACATTATACGACTTATAAATGCGAGAGTACTCGCTAGCGAAATGTACTTAGCAGATGCAGAATTACAATAAATTCATTTTTGCAGCTTTAATGTCACCCAGACACTTTATTTGTCTGTACGTCATGTATCCTAAGAGGCTCTTCCTTTGCTATGATAATTCATGTAATTTACATAGCCTCATCAGCATATGAAACGAAATTCACAATACAGCAAAAAATGCGTGCATTTTTCTTCCTTTAACAGAAAGAGATAAGGGCCGGGCCCCATAGCTTCCCCTTGCTTACACCCCTGCTAGCAATTGTGAACTTTTAACAAAGGAGACAAAACGGCAGTCGCAGAGGAAACTAAAAGCGTGAATCCTTCCAAAAGTTCACCATTATCATAATGTCGGGGCTTGTTCGAACTAAAGGGACGGTTGAATATGTTGTTCGGAACAGTTTGTTAGTTGGTTTTAGTTGCGCGTTCTATTTCAGTTCGATTGTTAGTGAGGTTTTGAATTTTGATTTGAGTCTCTTTGTTCTTATCTCGCTCGCATTGCGAAAGCTAGGAGAAATTCTGTGAGAAAGCTTGGAGCCCTGCGCAAGTGTCTACTGTATGTGCTTTTTGATTCCAGCTATTATAATTTATGCATTCGTAAAGTACTTAAAATTTACTTCAGCTGTCACCGCAGTCTTTTGTAGGGAATCCATATTTCATGGCTTAACTTTTTTACCGTTAGATGTGAGTATGTTGACAGAGGTTTCACGTATTACGTGTACACACACACACAAATCGTACGGGTCGAATATAGAACCTCTTACTGTTTGAAGGCCGTTGAAAGTCACTCATATGCCACTGAGTAAGTGAAGTCACTGTTGGTCGAAAAAATGCGTCACGCTTGGTTTAAATTAAGATCGTGATATCCGCGTTACTTATTTAGATTATTTCCAGACTTTAATAATAGTGAAATAGATTTATAAATGTCATGTCCAAAAACTGGCTTCTCTTCTGTTATAATAATTTATCACAATTAACCTTGTGAGTATGAATATTTTTTAAGCCCTTCAAATTTTAAATTAAATGCTAACCAGGGACAATGAGTTATCACCAGGTTGCGAAATATTGTTAGAACTTTTACTTACTTATCAGACCGTGTCTATCCAATGATAAAGATAGGCCTCTTTCAACATGTACCACTAGGGAGTGGCGTAAGTCGGGAGTGTCTGGCATTAGCTTTTTTTTTAAATCCTTGTTATCCTTCTCCAGTAGTTCGGTTGTATATTTTTTCTAGTCAAATGTTTTTAACATAATTTTACGCGAAATACTTTTAAAAAAGTTCAATGATATCAAATTTATCTTCTGACACTATTTTCTTTAAATTTCAAATTCAAATTTAACGTCTAAGAAATAGCTTGTGGCTAGTAAACAGATTCAGTGACCAGACGTCCTATGATAAGCCATAAAATATACAATGCTGTGCTTAAATGATCAAGAGAGTCGTCTACTGCTATATTTGAATATTTAAACGAACTTTGGCTTTAAACTAAACAAAGTCTGGGTTCGCTAGTTTCATAATAGCTTATGTTTATTTAGATAAAGAGTATGCCATACATGTGAGACACAGAAGTCAATAAGTATCTCAGTTGACTACGAAGTATTTCCTTAATATGACAGCTGAGCTCCGATTGGTTGTTATTTCTGATTGGCCAGCTTCAAAAATCGAATAAATAATAAACGCTGTGTAGTGGGATAGTGTAGTTTAACTCCCACGTGTGAATAGAGTAGACGAGGTGACGGCAGCTCTACGCTAACCAACGTCGAGACACTACCTCTAGTTTCCATCGAACCTGTCACATTTACCACACATAAAGCAATTATTATTGTGATACTCGTAATTATCAATAGATGAGATTTTCACTATGCGTGGAGCCCATTTTCCTTAGACGTCGCACCATAAATAATTTAATTCAAAGACTAGTTCGAAGAAATATTAGTATTTATATCATAACACAAATAACAAATATAACTTGAGTAATCTTTCATCGAATTCCTCAGCTTCCTTAACGTTTCACTCAAATGATTTAAACTCTAGCTTGAAAAGGATAAGGAGCGCTCGGAGATACCAACAATTTAATCCCCAAAACTATCTCAACGTGTGCACAATAACAACAGAGATCCCGGTAATCCGGGGAATGGCCATCGTCTAAAGATGAAGTAATGGACGCCTTTGTGTAAGGATCAACCGCTCAGCTGCGCTTCTTACGTTGTACCCTGTAAATGTTAGGTGCTAAAACCTTATTTTGTTTCCCTTTCGGAACTATTACCTTTAGCAGTTGAAATGTCCATCAATGTCCTTCTTTTTTGTTATCTGTCTTTGTTTATTGTACATATAAAAATATTACAGAGAAAATCATAACTGCTAACTGGGCCGAATATACAAGCTCAAAGTCCCTCAGCGAGCAATGGAACGAGCTATGCTCAGAATTTCTCTACGTGATAAAATCCGGAATGAGGGAGTCCGTAGACGAATGAAGGTCACCGACATAGCTCGACGAGTCAGTGAGCTGAAGTGGCAATGGGCAGGGCACATCGCTCGAAGAACCGATAACCTGTGGGGAGAGGACGATATATCTCAGTCTTTATACTTTATGACTCTTGAAATGTTATTATAAAGAAAATAGAGCGAGTATAAGTTTTACATTTTATACCACCCTGTAAATATTACGGTTTAGATTTAAGTCAAACCTGTTTGACTTGAAGTTTTACATGAAAAAGGATTTTTCGAAATTAATTTTGTGATTTTCAGATTAAAACAACACTACGAAAATCTGTTAAAAACGACAACATTATGATGCGCATTTGCAGCCGAACACTCTAAGCGCGGGAAAGCGGGGGGAAAGGGAGATAGAACGGTAGTGGTATCTATTTGTCCTTGGTTTTCTTTCTAGCGAAACCACCTGTCTCACTCTAGGTGAAACAACAACATTTTGAAGCGTTAGGCGCATGATCTCAGCGCGGAGTTGAGCGCTGCTTACTGCGGACTCTAAAGCAATGAAGCACTGGCTTACGTCTATATATCTTTATCATGTTGGAATACAATAACGCTATTTACAATACTGTTTGGTATGAGACTAATATATCATTTCGGAAATATAAACGTGTCGTACCACCAGCCAAAACCAGTACCAATATGGCACAGTTGGGTATCAAAACAAATAAGAGTTTCGAAGATTGTCGTATTCGTTTCCGAGCTCGCACTCCATCAAAGTTTCATACTAAATTTATATTGCCATAATATTTTAAAATAGAATAGCTGGCTTAGTGCTGTAATTATCTAAAAATCGTTAACTTCACAATGAATGACAATTTTCATTTTAAATACTTATTGTAACGACTATAAATTGTAGCTAACTATAAAGTTGTAAATTAATGATATTTATTTCGCGACACTATAATTTCAACTCCTATTTTTGTGTAATTACTTATCAAAGCCAGCTATTCTATTTTAAAATATTATTATGTTATACTAATAGGAATAGGAATTTTCCTGTTTACGCGTAGTACACACATCATAATTAATCCAATCCAATAATAGTTATGTTTAATGTCGTTTGATGAAGAATTATCATCATCATCAACAGCCTATATATGTCCCTACTGCAGGGGCTCAGGCCTACTCTCTTACAGAGTGTATGGGACATAGTCCACCACGCGGGACCAATACGGGTTGATACACTTCACACACACCTTTGAATTTCTTCTCAGGAGTATGCAGGCTTCCTCACTATCTTCTTCTATTTATCTTCTTCTGTAATATTTGTTTTTTGTTTTGTTTATGTACATGTATGTAGGTCTATTTTCAGATTATTTATTTTTTGAAAGCTCCAGTGTGAGTGCCGGGAGAAATCTCTCTTTAGGGATAGGCAACTCTAATTGTACAATTTTATTTTAGTTATATTTTCTTTGTTTTATTTTTTATAATATTTTTATACGTACAATAAATGTTTGCTTTGATGACGTGTTGTATTAAGGATTTCACACGGTTACCTATAAATATCCTATTCATACTGACCTTGAAAAGATCCCTGGCGATGGTGGTCGGGAAAACACAGAAACCGGCAGGAAATCCAACTGCCCTCTGAACTGAATAACGGTGATGTATCAGCTTACAAGCTTTTGCCTGCGACTTTGTCCGCGTGGTCTTCAAAAAGTATCCCACGGGAACTAGTAGCAGGATCGGGATAAAAAGTAAGACAAGTAAATGCCATACCTCGAACCAAACCAAGTACTGATAAGTAACGCACTACTGGGAATCGAGCCCGGGACCCGGGAAACTACTCGTATCATCCATACTAGATGGAAAGACGAACTGATATAGGTCGCGGAGAATCGCTGAATGCAAGTGGTCTCATGGGCAGTCATGGGGGAGGTCCACGCTCAGCAGTGGACAACGATCATATTTACGAATTGTAAACAATTATTTGAAGAACGCAATAATATCCGTATGTTTGAGATTGAAGAAATACATTTGTTGTTTTATTTATCCTTATAACTTAGTAATGAATAACTGGGAATACCAAGGATTGTTTTACAATCAGTAAGTTTCTCAGTTTGAAGTAAGACTAAACGCAGTTGGTACATTAGCGTTGGGAGAGCTTGTGTGATTTAAATGATGTTTACAATTTTAGGTTTGGTTACAAGTGTCACTTTAATTTGTAAGTTTATTTCACTTATGTTTGTATTAATTCATATTGTCATTTTATTTAAAGTTAATTTTCTGTTCATTTACTGTATTCTGTATAATGCAGCTATAGAGCGCCGTGTGTGAAACTGGTGTCACTATGTGAGCTGAAATAAATAAATACTTTTTATTGTTATGGTATTATAACGTCAAATCTTATGTTGCAGGTTTAGCTACAACGGCTAAGACGACTTCAATTAAAAATTTTGTAACGAGTAAGTGAATTTATTCCATTTTGAGAATTCTTGGCTTCATTCCTCTTTTAGCAAGTTAAAATAAAATCTTTTTTGAAGCCATAAAAATCTCTAAAATATTGGGTGGTTCACAGATCCAGATCCATTGCAAACTGAAGCATTCAATGAGTTCCTCCATGAGCTCCTGAGAAAAAGGGTCTTGACAGACAGACGGCAAATTAAGTTATCCTATAAGGGTTACAGTATTCCTTTATTAGGGGCCTCAAACAAAACAATTTAATGTTTTATATCTTTATTTTCAGAACCGTTAACACTGACTCTGTCATCCGATGAGAACATTGAAGGGGTGGTCGGTGAGTCCATAGAACGATCATGTACTGTGAGTGGAATCAACTTGTACCGATACCTACCTTACACTTTAGGATGGTATCAATCAAGTAAGTTAATAGTTAGGTTGTTTAGTAGAACCGGTGGTAGATTAGTAAAACGTCAGTCCTCATTCAGTCATAACAATCGAGATGAGGCTTCGTCTTGGATCCTACGAATGAGTTCTATTTATAAGTTTTCCCAAAAGCTGGATGCTGAGACTCGGGTACTTACCTAGCTAATAAAAAAGGACTTGACTATTTGTTTTGTGCCACTTAACACGCTCCTGAAACGAATACCTATGTCTGTAGGTTATCAGATTTTGTTCAAACATCATACCGCTAAGGTAAAATACACGTATTGATGGTTTCAAAACTGATGACGCACCCGCCATACAAATTGACCATGCACCATGTTACTTGTACGGATGATAACAATCATTATCATTGACTTTTCGATAAAGGAAAACATCGTGAGAAAACCTGCACACTCCTGAGAATAAATTCAAAGGTGTATGTGAAGCCTACCACTCTCCACTGGTCCCTCGTGGGCCATACACTCTCTGCAGGAGAGTAGGCCTGAGTCCCTGAAGTAGGGACATTAATAGGCTGTCACTATCTATTTTACACGACTAGTCGTAGTCCATATTCAAACGAATAACGTATTAAATTTCGTTCACAACGCGTAAAGCTCAGGCAAATTTTAAAACTAAGTGGAGGTGTTTTTCTAGCTTCTGTTCGAGTATATTGGTCACAAAAACATTTATTTCTATTTTCAGGCAGTTTCTTCTCCAACTCAGATGTCGTTGAAAGAAGTTTGGTAGTAAATCGAATGTCTGTTTTTTTAAAGAAAAACTTGACTTTGTCCGACACTGGCACCAGACTATTTTGTGCTATAAGGTTCAATAACCTAGCGAAGGATATTTATGCGACAGTGATCTCAAATAATTTTGCCTTATTGGTCGAAGAAAGTGGTAAGAGTTTTATTCATATTTTATACGATATAGAAATTTACTGACGGGAATACGAATTTGATAAATGGTGATAATTCTTCGGAACCTCTTATAGGAAATCTTTAGTTTTGAAATTATTCTATAATTACTTGTTTTAGGGGGTGTGAAGGGCTGTGAAGGTTTTGTTGCTAGGTGACGTCTGAATTCTTTTATTTTGGCAAACATGATCATAAACGTTTATATACTCGTAGTTCTTAATCATAGTTTGTACACATAACTTTTATGAATATCAAAATAGCCTTAAAAAAACAAAAATAGATTTTTGTCGTTAGATAAAATGTTAGTATTACTAAGCTAAAAATATTTTAAGGTGCGATAATTTTGTTACCTTCATGAAAAGATACTTAGTTATTTTAAGTTTTTTATGCTGCATCAACGCAAACTATTCATAGGATCACGAAAATCTTGCCAACTCTCTGACTACGCGTAGTCGCAGATGATAATATACAAATATTATATAAATTTTAATAATATTTTTAGCCGATGTGTTTTTATATCAATTCCAACTGTACCTCTACCTTAGTTTTACGAATTGAATAAATTGATTTGATTTAAAATAATAACCTTTATTAACAATCTGACAAGTTATGTTTCTTTTCATTTCTACTACAAATAAACCGGATAAGTTAGATAAATAGAATACTGGTCATATAAGAATGGCTTCGTGATTGTTTTGCTTTACAGAAAAAGCTGCCTCAAGTGTTTTCAAAAAGATTTATTTCTTGCTTTTCGTGTCATCCAAATCGTTCTTGTCACCTTTTTATCCGACTTCAAAAAAGGAGGAGGTTATCAATTCAACGGGTATGTTTTTTTAATGTTTGTTACCTCAGAACTTTTGACCGATTTGGATGATTCTTTTTTTATTTGAAAGGTGGTGCTTTCCGTGTGGTCCCATTTTAATTTAGTCCAGTTCTGGCAACGGCATATATGAGAAAACGATATAAATCTTAAATTTGCCTTAGTAAAAATAGACTTTTAGAGCAATTGAAATCGGTTTCCAGTTCTTTTTGAACCCATTTACTTGTTTAATACACTCTTCCTTTCCTTATATTTGTATTGTTTACTATTCTTCTATTTTGTATCTCAGAAGTATTTAGAGATACGAGTTCATACATTAAATTTCCTTCAGTGTTGTTTTGCTGGCAACTAGAGGTATCTCTGATTCACGCAGCTTGCGTCAATGGTATTGTACCTATAGAAACCCACCTTTTGCTATTTTGTTATCGTGTGGTGTATGTGTTCCTATATATATTGTTGGATTCATTATTGTTTAAAGGTATTGTGCTTCTCTCAATACGTACATCAATTGGCCACTCATTTTCTTTCCTTTGGTCTGTTTTAATCTACACTAATATTATAAAGAGGAAAGATTTGTACCTATTTTTGTATGTTTGTAATGAATAGGCTCAAAAAGTACTGGGCCGATTTTAAAAAATTCTTTCACCAATAGAATGCTACATTCTTCCAATTTGACATAGGCTACATTTCATTTTGAAAAAAATTAGGGATCCTTGGTAAAATTTGAACAATGTAACCGAAGGTGTAGAAAAATGAGTCTTAAAATGTCTTTCGTCGAATGCGCTGCCGAAACTATTAGCGATAGAACAAAATAATGTACAACAATATTGAAGAACATCATAATGTCTACAAAAAACTCCGCGGTAGCATATGTCCAACTATTGTAGTTATGTCACTACAACAACTTTTTTCATTTTAAACATTAATGAAAATGCTAACCAAATTCAAACCATGCTATTTATGTGTTTATATTAATCCTTATCCAAATAAATTATTTTATGGTCAAGACCATTTAGCTACCTATAAAATAGTTTTTAAATTATTTAAATTGGACTTTCCATTCAAAAGATATTACGAATTAAAAAATTCAAACAGTAAACAAAACCGCCATAGCGCCGTGGCCGTTGTTTGCGATGCAGTCTGAAAAGCGCGCCGGGCATCACGGCGGGCGGGGTGGAGGGGGCACTGAAATATTTTTTTTAATATATAATTAATAAATAATAATTTTTTAATAAATAAAAATATTTGTGAAAAAAAGTGTTTTATATCCAAATTTCCAAAAATAAATAATTGTCTACCCCGTGCGAAGCCGGGACGGGCTGCCAGTTATGAATAATGTGATATGATTTTGTTCAGATGATTACTTATCAATTTGAGTTATTGCATAGTTACTTAGTACCCAACGTACCCCAAATTTATCACATCAATTTGAAGAATTACTCATTTTTTCATCACAAATATATTACAAAAAACTCAATCGGCATTAAACAGGAAAATAGAGAACAACGTAATCTATAAAAACTATTAATGACAAATATAATGTGTTATTCCAATACAGAAGTATACAGCTAATAAGAAATATGTAAAAACAACAAACATGCAGCTCAATAGATTATAATTATTAGGTGTCTATTTGCATACTCATAAAATGATGGTCTTCAAAAATCCATACCAGTTTCCGAGTCCTATACAGCATGTCTATTCGGAAAGTTATAACTTTAATAGCATGTTATTTGGACCGTTTAGATCAACGATTAACATTGTCGACTATAATGTCATTTGACATCAGTGGTGAAATTCACTAACGAGAAACGTTCTTACAACCTCACGGTTCTCTGATGCTGCAAACTCATTATATATTGCACCTTGTTGTCTAGGAAACAAACGATGTCGTCAGTAAATATATTCATGAGCTGTGATGTTGTAAGGATGTTTGTCAAAAGTGAACTGCACCTCTGGTTCGTGTGATCGAGCGTTAAAATATTAAAGATTTGTAGCTGGATTTTCAATTTACTTTTGTTTGCAGGTGTGCCAGTCAATAAAAACGGTAAGATACTGAATTGTTCGTGAGGAAACCTGCATACCTTGAACAGGCATGTGAAGTCCGCCAATCCGCACTAGGCCCGCGTGGTGGTCTATGGACCATACACTCTCTGTAGGAGAGTAGGCCTGAGCCTCTGCAGTAGGGACGTATATAGGCTGTTGATGGTGATGATCGAATTAAAAATAAAATTGACATCATGTTTTTAGGAACAATGGTTTCATAATGCTTCTGAATATTTAAATATACCAAAAATATAATTATACTTAAGATTTAAATGTCGAAATGTTCGACGGAATACGATAACTCGATATTCTTACTCGTATTAAGTTCTTTTCTATTTGTAAAATCTTACTTTCTTTCTTTCTAAGATGTTGAATAAAAAGTTTATCAGTTCTTCAAATTACTGCTTCATCTGCTTCACATTTATGAAATAAATATATTTTTCAATTCATTTTCATTTCATCTAATATTAAATTATTTTTTCAGACAAAGTCTGGTTAATAGTTGCATGTACATTGGGATCAATTGCTATTTTGGCTCTTATAGCCTTCAGTACATGCGTTGTTTGGATGACGTGCAGACGAACGAACAACGCGACAGAAACAACGACAACAGATGAAGACGTAAGTAAATCAGAACTACGTCATTTAAAATAGTGTTAAACATAAACTAGAACTAAGTGGCAGGGTTTTTAAAATAATTAAATCAATAAAATCTAACAAGACAATCACTAAACAGAACGGCCTCCGTGATTTAGATTCAGACGCGCAAAACACACAGGTCCTGGGTTCAATTCCCAATGGTGACATTATCAAAAATCACTTTGTGAGACTTTACCTAATGTGGTTAGAACATTGAAGTCTGGATCACCTGATTTTCTGAAAAGTAAGACGATTCCCTTCTTTGTAAGGCATGTTAAGCCATTGGTTCCGGTTACTATCTACGACAGGTAGCTACATGGGCCATGTCAGAGGACTATGGTGGCTTAGCACTTCTGTAAACTAAGTCTTATGAGGTTGGTTATCGACCTTACAATCTACATGATAAGTAGAATATTAAAGAGAAAAATTTCATGCGATATAACTGAAAAATTATTAGCTGAATGGTTTGTAAATTTAGGAACGTAAGATAAATACATCATAAGTGGGTAACAAAAAGACTCCATTAAACAATATATGTACATATTCTGTAAAGAGTAAAAAGATACCTAGCCATATCATTTACTATTGAGATACGCTAAATCACATCAGGAAAAAGCACCTTAGAGGCTATATCGTCAATCTAGACGATATTATGGCCTCCACCTCTAGAGCTAATCGTCCAATATATGATCGTAGTGGGACTGGAGGATTTAACTACATAGGGGTCACAATAAATCTGTCAAGGTTGCAGACGATCGGGCACATAGGAATATTTGACCCTTGTCTCGAGTAATAAGAAAAAGAATGTAGAAGGCAGTCAATTTTACTTAAGTATTTCATCATAATCAACCAGAAATCATCTCCATGGTATGCCACAAAGGCCGGTATCGAGCCACTTGCATCCAGCGACTTTCTACGACTTTTATTAGTTCGTCTTTTTCCAGTATCTGGTCGTTTTACTCCTCATCAGCTATCCGTCATTTGCGAGATTTGGCCTGCCCATTGATACTTCAGCTCACTGACTCGTTGAGATATTCTACAGATTAACTTAATCCGAATTGTTTTCCTAAATAACTATGAGCTGGTTTATTCGGCCAACAGTAAAGAGCTTAAACATTTATTACGATTTAAATTTGCTATGAATTTGTTCTAGGATATGAAAAACTATGAAGACGAGGATTACTCATACATTCCAGTACAAGTAGTGTCATTTTACGATGCCAGAGAAATGGTAGCAAATAATAAGAAGGTGAATGATAAACAAAAACAGCCACTGCCTAAGCCACCAGTTCCGAAACGTCCACCTCCGAACAAACCATACCGTAAGTCTAGGAACTACAACGACTATGTTGATACAGCACCAGCTACTTCAGAAAACCATATAGCTGTTAAGAACAATACTGATGATACTTATTACAGTTATGCTTAAGATAAAGATAATTATATAAGATAACATAAATAATATGGAAAGTATAAAGTAGTACGAGAAACGTTCCAATTTTAAAGATCAATGAAATCTGCTTCCATGGTTCCCATACAAACACTAATACAACGAAACGGAAGTATGAACAAAAGAGAGAGTATAAGAATTACAAAATGTAACTAAAGAAAATAATTGGAATACTGAGAAGGAAATTGTTAGGATTATAGATAACACAGTATTACTTTAATGAGATGATTTTGCAATTAACACATTTTCGTATTTTTAGGATAAAAATTATGTTAAGTTAAAAATTTCAGTTGGTGTTTCAAGTTTTGTATGTAAAACCTGAAACACAGACTATTTTAATCGATCGATTATAAAGTTATACATAACGTGAAAAAATGAAAATTAAATGAATTTCTTCATACGTACTTTTATTTAACCTCTTTGTTTTCTAAATGTGTTCAAGTCTTATTATTTCATACTGAACACGATATTTTCGGTTATCTTTTTTTTAATGGCACGTTGTCTCCTACTAACCGCCATTTTGGAGTTTATGTGACGTAATATGTCTTCTAAACCGTACGGTTCAAACACGACGCTTCCAATTACACCTCATTTGTTAAATACATACGACGATAGCTGAAATTATAGCCCTTCTTTTCGTCCCACCGTAGTCGGGCAAAAAACTGTGTCAGGCAATGCCAGTAACTCAAGTCAATGCAAATAAAATAACAAGGAATTCGTGAGACGTGACCTCTCTCAAACGTCACGCGTCGTCGTCGCTGTAATGTGTTCCAGTCAATGTGTGTTTGGGTGCCATTGTATAGAAATAAGCATCAATTTTGTTACGTAAATGTTATTGGCGGTTTGTTCCCAGCAGTTCCACGGTCTTAGTGGCGCAGTTTTTTGAGCGTTTGACTCAGACGCGCAAAACAAGGGTTCAATTCCTGGAGACATTGCCAAATATATATTTGTGAGACTTTCTTCAGTTCGCTTAGTACATTGCAGGTTGAAGCATCGGACTGTCTGAAAACTGAGGCAAGCAATTCTGTGGATCCTGATTGTTGTCTTTGAAAGCAGTCGTATAGCCAAGTTAGAAGCCTTTGTGTGGCTTGATGAACTTCTTACAGACTTATTACAAAAAATATGGTCTTGTTTCCCCCTCTAGGTTGGAGTTTCAAATGGGAGTCGCTTCCATAAATACTAGTTCCTACGCCAATACCTTGGGTTTAGGAAGCTGACCCTGACTGATAAACGGAAATAAGGGGATCCAAGCAGTTATATGGCACGGTTCCGTGACGGAAAGGGTGTTGGGAGTATCAAATATTTAATTTTGAAACTAAAGCACAATTACTTAAATTTTGGCTCCATTCGCCGATGACAGTAATTATTGTACTTTGCACTTGTTGTATACGTATTGTTTTGGCATTGTTCTAACAGTAGTAAGTAACCATGTTACGGAGATGTCGATTTTTACATATGACCTGATTAATTTGCCATCAGTCGCTTTTTACTACACTCATGGGATGAAATTTTAGAGCCGAAACAACACGGCATCAAAATATGTTTACAGTAAGACAGTCAAAATATTTAAAAACAATGTGAACTAAGAGAATAGAACACAACAGGTACTGTAGGTAAAAGAGTAAAAGCTATGAACCATAACAACAGAGTTTAATAGCAAATAAGGAGTATTGATTTGAGCACCCACATTCAGACCAAAGTGATTGACCCGGAATGTATTCGGCTGGACAATCGCCAAAACGAAACATTCGGGTGGCCGCAATAGTAGAAAATCGCCAGCAAATACGTCAGTCGTTCTAGGATACGGAAGAGTAGGCTTGTGAATGACACCGAGTATACATTATGAAGAGACTGGACAGATTTATGAATAGTTTCTCTCAAATGATGAAATAAAAGTAGGCTGATCATGTATCCAGTAGACACCCTGAAATGTGGGCTAATATATCAACGGATTGTGCCAGGAAAGATGTAGAAAAGGTTTTGATAGACAAATGTTGAAGATCCAGTCCAATTCTTGGCCACAATAAATACCAATGCTGATATGAGACAGACAGTCAGACAATCATTCTAAATACACATACTGTTTTGATAGGATCTATGATGGAAGCTAATCTCAAACTATGAACACGTGCAGATGATGATGATAAATCACTACAAAGCTAAAAATAATTTGATCGTATGACAGCTTATTTTTTCGTCCTTGAGGTCGCAAGCTGCAGAATGTCGATGGTTGCTTAACGCCACCGTTATAGACAGTAACTCCTGTGGAAGTGAGGTACACAATCCATGTGACAACAGGAAATAATTCGAAGAGAAAAACAAGAATTGATTTTATTCTGAGACCTACAACACTCCACATACATCTTTGAATTTCTACTCAGAATTGTAGCGAAAATCTGATTTGTATCATTCGTATTTAAGTGCAAACTAATGTAAAAAATACATTTCTCGATTATACGATGAATTCACCCTGAGTTACATAGTCGAATTAATTATTTTTTTGAAATTTCTCAATGATTATATCAATATTTATAAAGTAGTTTATAGACTCGATCTCTTACATTCTTTTCTACAGCTATTTTGAAATCAGCAGTAATTTGGGTGACCACTGATCCAGTTGGGTTTTCTTTCTTTGCCAGCATACTCTTTGCCTACTGAATATGGATACTGCTGCTATGATATATCAAATAAGAAAATGTAGACGTATGAAAACCGCACTTTATTACGGCTTTCTCTTTTATCTCCTTCACTTTAGATTATTTATCTTTTTTGTGTAACCATGCCTAGAATAATGTCCTCAAAGGCCTTTGAACTAAAACTTTCATAACTTTTTTATATTGTTATTGAACGCTACCTATTTTCTCGGGACATGTCACCCTTTGCATATATAAATGTGTTATTTATTTACTTTGTGAAAACTTACCTTACTGTTAGTAGACATGAAGGCCAAGCCAGCCAAGTATCACCGAAGAAGGAAAATTATTTTCACCCTTAATTCTATAATCACGTATTTCTTGATTATCCGTCAAGTAATCAGGAACTTCATAAAATGGTGCATAGCATTGGTCATTTCGGTTTTCCGGTACAAGTTTCTACAGGTTACTTCTTCTGGGATGATATACTTACAAATGATAAATGAATTGAAATCTTTATTTACATAAATTATAGTACAGGATGTTAATATTATATATAATCTGATTCGCAATTTTCACCAAAATTTGGCATGCAGCCGGGAAATTTACGTCCACTGCTGAACTTATTCCTCCCGGTCCCATGTACATACGTACAGTACATTAGCTGTAGCTTTATATATCGTCTGCTACGAGTATCATTTTCACGCATTTTTTTTCGCTTTCTGGGTAGCTTTTTATATATTAGAGTGTATCACAACCTTAAACTATATCTATACACTAAAACAAAGTATGAGTGTAAAAAACTCTTCTCCCAATGGTTACTCACTCTTGGTTACGGTGAAGCAGAAGACTTACTACATCCTATAAAGTAACCTCTATGGCCATGACCCGCAACACACACACACACGCACAGACACACACCACACACACTCCACGTACTTATGTATTCCAGAGACCTGGTTACCCACAACACAGGCCCCGAGCTTAGTTTGGGAACCAGCTCTCCCACAACTACTATATTACTTGTATAAAATATAAAAAATGTAACTAGATATATGATGTTGTGGAGAGAGAAAATAAAAACCTATTTTATTTTATTATACGTAAATCTTTAATACATTTCGTATTAACGGCTGAAAAACGAACGTCAGTTCTAGTTAAAGCAAAGGATTGAACGTGGCACACAAAAATGACAATTGTAGGTTTCAGGGTTTCAATCTATCGGAAGGAATGCGAAATATATTCACGAAGTTTCCATGAGAGTGAGTTCAAATGTAGCTATGAATATCTGAGACAAACAACGTTGGTACTTGGTGCTCATCTATTCACTGGCGATGAGATCGACTCGAAAAAACAAAACCTTAATAAATATCAGGTAAAAGGGATTAAAGACTTTAAATTAAAAAAATAAATAAAGGAGAGATTAAATCTTTAAGAGTACCTCAAACTCACCTGATGTTATGTGACGATGAGGTCGACGATGTCACGCGTTGGTATAGAAAGTGCCGATTAACTCATGAAGATTCCCAAGTTTTAGCCGTCGGGGAACACAGAAACCGGTACTGTATTCCATATTTTAGCTGAAGATGCGTATACGATAGGTTAGTTATCAAAAACACCTCAGTCATTTTTTTCCCAAAAAATAGCTGTCGAAAAGTAATTATAGTCAAGAGATCGGGCGCAGTCGATCGATTTTATCGATATCGGAGTTATCACGTAAAATGACGTCTTAATTTATCTACGACCAGAGTACATATATACCCTTATCATAAAACGCTTAATATGGAATATGGAAATTTAAAGTTTTTACTTTTAACAAAAGTTTACCTGTTACTGACCTCAGAATTTTTTTCTCAATGTTTCTGTAAGCCACTTAATTTCCTTTATCTTATATCATTTTCCACTAGCAATACACTTATAATAAAACAAGTAATCATTCAATATGCATTGCGTTACATCTAAAAAGCAGTATTGTGCGTGTACTGTGTAGTTAAGCTAAAGAGTGGGAGACAACATACGACAAGTGCTTTTATACAAATAGAGAACCATTTCCTGTACTAACCTTATTATTTAGAAACTGTTCCCTGTGTCCCTCCCTTCTAAGTCGTCCATGGGACGTCGCGACTGGACGACGCGACGCGGTGACCCTATTTTAAAATTATATCTCCAAGACCTATAAATATAGATAACGGAAAATTAATATCATATTGTTAACGGTCTTCCTCGAATCGTATTCCACACGTTTAGCTCGGATTCCGTCCCGAACAAACATCATATCCCAATCAATAATGTTAACAGTTAATTATACCTTCCAATTATGTAAGGATAGACGGTGAACGAATATTAATAGCGGAACGTTGATTTAAAAACTCAAGACATGCTACAAAATCCATAATAAACCTAAAATTTCGTAGTCAATTAAAATTTTCATATTTGTTGTTGTCGTAATACTATAATCGGATCTCTTCATCACTCATTTTTGCTGCGCAATTTAAAAATATTATGGAAAAATAAATTTTGTATGGAAGCATTCTGAGCGAATTTCCGTATTGTAAAAATATTACTTGAATTTTTTTACATAATGAAAATATTCAAAAACCCGTTTATATGTATCCGTATTCTATATCCTGCTATTTAACAAAACATGTTTTTCACAGATTATAAGTGTTGAGCCGGATACTATTGCCATGTCCACTGTTTTTGTTACGTATATTAAACCCTTACGGGCTTGAAAGCCCGGACATGTCACAGATATCCGGAAATCTGGAATGGGTTTAGGAAGTGTTAGGATTATATACTTGACGTTTGTTTAACTGTAACTTGACATAATAATATTCACATTAATAATAATTCTGAATTGTATATCAAATGAACCGAATGAATCCAATTTCGCTGATCAATATCCAGAAGTGAGTGTTGCTATAACAACTTACTTAATAAATATAAACCTCACTAAACAGTCTCTGTATGTTCTTATGCGTGAAAGTTATGACAATTTAGTCCAGTTGCTCCCAAACTGTTTTGTCTGGGGCCACTAGGATTTTTAAATAAATGGAGAGGCCCGAAGGTACAGAATAAAGTATCGATAATTTCAAAATTGCCTTATATTATAACCTTTTTTCATCAGACAGGAAACTTCAACTGCTGGACATTGGCCTCCTTCATGGTACGCCACATCGACCGGTCCTGAGCGACTCCTTACGACTCTAACCAGGTCGTCGGTCCATCTAGTAGGGGGACAGCCTGGCAGACGTTTCCCGGTACGTGGTTGCCACTCGAGAACCTTTAGGGCCTGCCCATTGTCACTTCAGCTCATTGGCTCGTCGAGCTATGTCGATGATCTTCGTTTGTCTACGGTTTTCGTCATTCTGGACCTTATCTCGTAGAGAAATTCCAAGCATACCTGGTTCCATTGCTCGCTGGGTGACTTTGAGCTTGTATATTCGGCCCACAGTAAATGACCACGTTTCGGTTCCGCCGTGACGGTAAACGGCATGTTTCATTGCACCACATCATGCACCTCTACGACACTTCTCTCAAATCCCTTGATGTGAAACATTTATTTAAACATCCATGTCGTGATATGTCACTCTCGTATGCAATTAAGAGGGTATGCTGTTGTCAAAGCGCCCATACAAACGTAGTCCAGACATATTTTGAGTATTAAGCTATGAAAATCTATGTAATTTTCAAGACACAATCTAGAAACAAATATCTGTGTCGGTGGTGAGTCAGATTTTCGTTTAAATATATACTTCCAGAGTTACAGGGCGTCAAAGTATTGTATTTTTCGGTAATAAAAAGCCCCAACTTTGAACCTGATTTACAAGAGTATGAATCAATTTAGAACAATTTGGAAAAACCACCGACATCTGAAATTTCATTAGTATACTGTATTAAAAAAATGGTTACATAATGTACTGTATCCTTCAAATGATCCCTGGACTACGAAACATCCAAATAACGGGTGGATAACTTCGCGTAATGTATGCTGTCTCACCGTACGCCCTCGGGTAGGATAGGGCTCGGATAGGGACAGCTACAAAACAATGCAACCTTGAACGCGGCCACGTGGTCTTACCAACATAGCCTCTTAAGGCATTTCAGGATTATCATGCGTGTATACGCGCGTATACAATACCATTCTTTCTTATCTCATTCTGACTTAGCCCTACTAATGCCAAAACGTTTGAAATGCTGTTGAACGTTCTGATTTTTTAACAAAGATTAATATGTACATGTCGGATTCCAAACAAATAATTTATCTCCTATTTTTATGCACAAAAGAATAATTTTTCTTTGCGCGCGTCTGACGAAGTAGTTGATAGCGAAAGTCTTGACATCGAGTCGTAAAAAAGATATTGAATAGGTATAAACGTGCCTAAGCCCATGAAAACATGATAATTATCTGAAGTTAATAAGATAAGTCACTTAAAAAGTTAATTAAAAATCGAGGGCAGGTATTCCTGTGATATTTTTTCAGCTTAATTTCTATCAGATAAATCGGTTCCCTCAATTTAACTTGCGATGGCAGTATTTAACTTCCCGTCAACATCTACCCGAATTAACCGTGGGGCAATCTGAAAAGGAAAATGGTTAAACACTCACAGATTTACTTGAGTAAACAGTGTCCAGAGCGAATACCTAACTACCTAAAGAATTGATAGTAATGCTTCATATTTTTCCTTTTAAAATACGTCACCTTTATAACAAACATGTTGTTATACCCACGACTTCATTTAGGTTAATTTCGCCTTCGTCCATGTGGACTTCGAAACTATCCTTCGGGAATGTAGTCGATCGGGATATAAAATAGCTTATGGCCTTTTCCTGCCCTTCAACTATACCTATACAAAAAATTAGGTCGTTCTGACCCTCCATAAGTAGGGGAAAAAAAGACAAACAAACTGACTTTTACGTTTATAATATTAAAAAAGTATAGATATTAGATGTTGCTGGAATGTAAATGCTATATGTTATAAAGATCAGTTTGCGAAATATTTCGCTTTAAAGATTTTTTTGTTCGATTCACACGGTGTTAGGATTTGTAAGGCAAGGTATATTTTATAATTCAGTATACTCGTATTGTACAATAAAGTAAGAAGTAACACTGTTGCAGCTGAGAAGCATCAGCAGTTATCGTATATAAGATGGCAGAAGTTGGAACTCACGTTTTCTACGTTATTTAATTAAGGTTGATCCTGCGATATACCATGTTCCCCGTAAGTCAAGCACACAACTTTGGGAATGGAAAAGTTCCCGTTTTGGAACTCCGCCAATCGGAAAGCTGAGTGTTAACGCGAATCAAAGCAATGCAAAGTTTGTGTAAACAACTCATTGGTCCAGATAATTGACTTTGTTTTTCGCTGTTTATTCCACGGCGAGGTGCGTGGGAAGCAGAGAGTTCCATCGCAAGTTGTTTGATGAATCAATCTTGATGTAAGCAACATAAGTTAATGTTGCCTCCAGTTCCCTCTCCATCGATGTGTGTTTGACGACCAATTAACGGAGTTTGTGTTTTTGTTGAAACTTTTCAACTGTTTACTTTGAATTAATATTGGGTTTAATGTATTTATTACGTAACTATCATTACATTGTATTAGGTTATCGATAGTTGTTTTGCCCGCGAACTGTATGAAGGTGAAAAACTGTATAATAGTATCGGTTGAAAAAGCTTTTTTAAATATTTCGCATTGTATGATGATACCTACGAGTATGTTCTTTATTTGAACTATTTTCTTTTAATATTGTTACTGCCTGCTATTATATTCCTTATTGACAAAAAATAATTAATTTCGTACTTATAACTTATCACAGGACTCACGGAAGACCAGCTGCGTCGTAGAAGGCTGTCTGCTGCGGAAACAAGCTGAGTGGGGACATTTTTTGGCACGTCACATAATTTATTTTCTAGTATAGTTAGTTTTAGATAGGTGTGTCAAAATAAAGTTTTTCTTTCTTTATAGTCTACTTAAAAAAGATTAGACCGAAATAAAACTAAACCTAGTCTATAATATAAATACGTCGTTCAGCCCCGCTTCGTTGGGCAGAGTGGATAGCTGGGTTGATCCTTTGTCAGAGGTAGCCACAAGCTCCTCCTGAATATGTTAAATTGAAAATCTTGAACATTGACCCCGTAACACTCAGTATAAAGCATCTCCAAACCCAGACCAATCATACGGTTAATGACCGAGGTCGGCCTTGGGGAGGTTATTTGATACGTCAGGACTGTCACAATACGTAGATCTATAGAGGTCGCAGTGACATGCACGACATACAGATTGCATCCCTTATGTCCAAAAGCAATCCTGTCGTCGGAATATTTAATAATTGTGAATTTGGATGTGATAAATAAACAATAAACAAATCTATACGTTAAGCTGATACGAATCTCACACAATGCAGCTAGCACTATTTCTGCCAAAATCCACTTTTTTGTGGACTTACTAAATCGATCTCTCACTTAAGTCGAGCGTGAAAGCGCTTTACAACTTTTTTCTATTTCGCTTTTAGTGTTTCCGTACTCGCTGGCTAATGGACAGGCATATCTCTGAAAGCTTTTCGAGTTTTCTGCGATAAACCCGGTACCCGGTAGTTTGTCAAAGCTTACTTTTAACAACAGCCTTGGTTTAGATTTAGTTGCGTTTACGAGACTCGTCAATTGATATATTAGGTATACTTCCGTTTGACCCACAACCTCACTCGATGTTATGGGATTGCGTGGTCAAGGATGGTACACGGTTGCTTATTCAATCTGACCTCGAAGTCATTCAAGTGATCATTCAAGTATTGCTCAAGAAACAAAAGCAAAATAGAAATGAAATTTAGTCTCGGAATCCAGCAGTTCTTCTTGTTGAGCGATATACAGTAATATCGAAAGACTGTCTGGCTATATTATTTAATAAGAGTATCGTGGCTTGATCGTGGCAGACGGAACGGTCAAAGGCTTTTGTCAATGTCAATCGTCTCGACATGTTTCTTGACAGCCTTGTCCCACGTGTGTGTATTATACACCAGAAGGTACCACATAGGAATTAATTCATACCATGGTGCTTTAGTGTTAAAAAACTTTCATACAAAACGAAACATTCAGGTTCAAGTAAAAATCTTTTGTTAAAAAACTGGTGATTCACACCAGGTGCCGATTTGTTTCGGACCTATCGAAGGTCCTTCATCAGGGTTAGTGGTACTTTGTCGCGGTCACGTGACGATGTAATGTGGGTTAGCCGTTTTTAAAATAATTATTATATATAATGTCTCGCGAAAGATTCAATAATAAAATAACTGGTCAAGTGCGAGTGAAACTCACGCACGAAGAGTTCCGTACAATTATCGATAAAAACAGCATGTATTCTGTTTTTTAATGTTTGTTGTTATAGTAGCAATAAAATACATCATCTGTGAAAATTTTAACTGTCAATCTATCACGGTTCATGAGATGCGTCCTGGTGACAGACAGACGGACAGCGGAGTCTTAGTAATTGGGTCCTGTTTTTACGCTTTGGGTACAGAAACCCAAACAAAAACTTTTTAGTAAATTCACGACTGTATAATTTTTTAAATGGAAATTTTTAGACTTTTAACAAGGTATAGTGTACAATTGTATTAAGTAGTATAATCATTTTCAACCGACTTCAAAAAAGGAGGAGGTTCTCAATTCGACACGTATGTTTTTTTTACTTAATTATTTTTGATTATTTTGATGATTCTTTCTTAATTTGAAAGCTGGTGCTTCCCGTGTGGTCTCATTTCAATTTGGTAGGCACAGTTTTGACAATGACATCCATGAGAAAACCATATAAATCTTAAATTTACTGTAGACTTTCAGGACAGTTGAAGTTGACTTCTAGTTCTTTTTGAACGCGTCAACTTGTTCTACAATTATATTAATTGGTGGACAAACAGAAATAATCATATATATTTTGGTCAATTGCTCAGAATTGGAAACTATTTTGTGGAATAAACAGAAAAAAATGAATGTATGAAATAAATAAATTGGAACCACTTATCTATGTAGACCATAAATTTTTAGGAAAATTTTCAGGAAGGGAGTTAATATCAGACGATTTTATAAAAGTCAGTTCTAATACCTTCGCTTCAGAAGAAGTCCGTCTAGATTACAATTGCGAAAGGCCGAATAAAATTTAATTTGATGCCATTCATAAAGACGGGGGGATTTTTCATCGTACTGCAAAGTTAATAAGGCTTTTAGATGTAATTCTGTCAGTTATTCAATTATTCGTCCTTTCTGGGACACGAATTATCAACATTTTTGTCCAATTTTGAGAGTCCGAAAGCAACAGGTTTTCAACTAATTGAGTTGAATTGGGCTGAATTGCAAGCTCAGTAGAACGCCCGAAAATCTGTCGTGAATTTTGTGGAAATGCAACTCTCTTTGGTATCATTAAAAAGTTTGTTTAATTTATGTTTTGAAGGTAAGAAGCATGTTATTATAAACTACGAGACTTTTCAAAAGTGTTTATTCTTCTTCGAAATAGTCAGGTAAACAGCTCGTTAATTAGTTTTAGTAATATTTTATGAATATAAATGAAATTGTAGATTTGCATAAATGACGTTTGAAAGTAAATGTTAATTACGTTCTTTAGTGAAAATTTATTCTCTCTCTGTTTATAAACTCTTGAACACGACTTCATCCGAATTTCATTCATTATTTAATAATGAATTCAGAAACTATCCCATGGGTATATCCTTTCTTTACTTGAAACAAAAGTATAAATTGACAATTTCTTTACTATAAGCTACGTACATGCAAAATTTTATCAATATTGGTTGTGCCGTGGAGGCGCCAAAGCAAACTAACAAACGCCCAACTAAAAGTAATGTATATTATGTTAGTATGTTATTAGATGCAGAACGTGTGACTTAAAATAATAAATATGACATACTCACCCTGTCTCTTGTGTCTATGGGTTGGATTGTTAAACGTCAGTGTTAATGACTGACAATGTCAGGAGAGCCGTGTTCCGAATACGTAGGCATTGTCGAGAATCACATTAAATATCGCCAAAAAAGAATGAATCCGTACTTTGCCCTTAAAAATCAGAAATTGGTTATATATCCACAACATTATGCAACGGTCAGCTACAGTTTTTGCCTTAAAATAGCTCTTGAAACTACCCGATCACATATATCTGTGCCAAGAGGTCTATACATTTACTCGACCTAAATATATCTGTTGAAAATTACCTCTCACCCCATTATACACGTGTTTGCCATCGTGGGTCGAACCTAAACCAACACCTTCTCAGACATCTTCACTTCTATGTAAATTGTTAATTAAGTAGACATTCGGTAAACACTGTTCCATCGGTAACCAATAGTCTGATGGCAGGGATAGCTTAGTTTAATTTGGACGGCTTGAGGCCTTGAGAGTTCGCGAGGATTAGCAACGATTTACGATTTAGCGCACAATTGATTATAACCTTAATAATTTCTTCTAATTCATCATACATAACGCAAAAAACTAACCAATTATAAAAAAATTATTGCCACTGGCTTTTCGGTGAAGGACATCGTGAGGAAACCTGCACACATCCTGTGAAGAAATTCAAAAGGTGTGTGTGAAGTCTACTAATCCGCACTGGTCCCGCGTGGTGGACTATGGCCACATATATATGTAGGCTATTTTGTTTTAATTCGACAAATATATATTTAATGCTAACTTAATCACGTATTACTTATGTAACTATTGATCACACTTAATATCTGTTTCGATTCGTCACCAGATTAAATAGTTCTAATTGGTCACAAGCAGACTTTTTAAATGCGAAGCCTAAGACACCCTAGAACCTAGAATATAGGAATTAGTAGAGATTTAAGAAATTGATTTATTTCTTTTCATAAAGTTATTTACACAAACAAGGTTGAGACCCTCTTGTAAGTATAAAAGTACCTGCAATAGAAGGTCTCGCTCTTCCATAACAAAACTAGTGTTTATTATATTTAAAGAAATGTGTACGGATTGTAACATGCTGAAAATACATATTTTTTTATATTATAACAATAATTCACTATTTCGTAGAATAGTGAGGAGGAAAAGTAATTTATATTAGAATGTGAAGGATAATTGTGTGTGTGCGTGTCTGTGAGTGTGTGTGTGTATGTGTGTGTGTGTAAGTAGCGGAGTCGTGTTTTATAATAATATTATTCTTAAGTTAGCTTATTTTATAAAATGTAATAATTCTTCTGTCTCATCATATTTTAAGCCAATTATCCAACTGATAAGTGGTCTCTTACAATCATAATATTTGAAATACACGAAGCTGGCAAGGGATTCAACTCCTCAGTAGTCAGCATAATGAACGATAAAGCGAAATGCTTCGTACATTAGCCGGAAGTTGAAATTATACCGACGCTGAAAGGGTTAGGTGGAATTACGCGAAGTAATGTAAATACTGTTTATAATTCCGTTTGTACTGTGGTCCGGAGATTTATGTCGGCTTGTTCCCAATTATTGTAATATATTACTGCTGAAACTGTTTGACCACTGTCGTTGTTTGTCTGCGTCATACCTATTTCAGATTGGGATTTGGATAAAGATACTTGAAATACGAGGAATGGACGAAATTGCGCTAAAGATTTAAAAATAGCTCATTACATTTTTTAAAGTTTAGTAAAGTTTCATAAATGTGTAAAAATACTAAATTAACTTTTTTATTGATTTGCGCTTGACATTACCTTTCATGTGGAAACACAAAAGTGCCATTAACACTGCTGTTTGACAACAAACTTAAGTTACACGGTGGTAGCTCTACCACCAACCACACCGAGTACCGATATAGATATCTCTGCTAGAAGTTAAATCAGAATGGTCATTTGACATTTGAATTAACATTGCTAATTCCAAAGATAAATAATAGTTTTGAGGTGAACTGATCAAAGTATCAGACTTACTGATAACTGTTAAATATTTGTCTTAATTGAATGTGTTTTTCTGCTGTGCCAATAGATGGCATTACCGGTCAGATAAAAGGCGATGTCGAGTAGTTTCTATGAGTATCATGTGTGTTTATTAGGTTTTATTATACATACACATCGATTTTACTGTATATTACTTTTTTCTATATCAATACTCAGGCATATAGGTATGTGTACTGGACCGATCCAGTAGAATATTAGACTAACTCTGATAACTTGGTAAAAGGTTCTGAGGAGCCGCTGGATGCAAGCGGTTAGAGGCCGGTCATCATAGGGAGGCCTATCTTCAGCGATTGACCTCTCCTAAATGACGGTTCGGCACATTTATTTATTTAAAAAAAAACACTCACAAAACTTTAAATTTTTCATTGAATAAACATTTTTCTTTTTCTTTCGTTACTTTTTTGAATTTTAAATGGAGTAAGGATTTAAAAAAAATTATTATCAGAGTATATGAATTGAGACAAGAGTAATAAAAATAAAATACAGGTATTAAATCCTTAACAATCGCGTAAAACCGTTTTATCCGCTGATAAAACAAAAGCGGCGATACATTTTTATGTTTTACTGGCCTTTAAATTTCGTTGGTCCGGTCTTGTGTAGAAGAGTGAAAAAATTTGGTATGAAGCAAGAAATTTATCGTTGTTATTATGAAACCTGACTAATTGTGTCACCTTTGTACTTACTTTAAAACATATTCTTAAAGTCACTCAAAGTTACAGGCTAAAGCTTTTATCGGTCAAATATTTTAACAACGGTTTTTTTTTCAACAGAATGTCTGAGTGATACTTGTAGAAGTGATCCACGCGCCTGTCCCTGCCTGTATTAAGTTATGTTTTTAAAATATTATTTAATATTTTTAGGAACAGGTGTGACTTTAAAGACGATTTTTAAAACTATTCGATTGCTACAGAGCTTCTAGCACACAGTCATAATTTGATTATAATCATGGTGTTTCTTGACTGTAGAAACATGCAGTAGCTTTTTAAGAGTGATCGCAACTGTGAGCTATGTGGACGTGATAATAAATGTGAGATAAAAATGTGTAGAGTTGCTAATTCGACCTAAATTCTGTGTTCGTAACGAATGCACGGGCGGCCACGTTAGACACACGTTAAGTGCCGGAATGACTCTTACAGACCCGCCTCTCCCCATTTACCTAGGGCTGGTACTACTCAGATAAATGGACGGAGCTTTCTGCTCAGAACACCCTTTCTGAAAGCGGTAATAAAATAACTTCAAAGACGTAGAAAAATATACAAAGGCTTGTGTATAGTAGTGAGCACGTCCGGTTGATACTTTTTACGGAATCCCAAAATATTTTTTGAAAATATTTTTCGAGTTCCATCCATCATCATCAACATCAATGAATGATCTCGGTTGCGGCTTGTTTGCATGTGCATTACAATAATCTTTCAATGTCCTTTGACATTCAGATTTTTGAATACACCCGACTATCATTATGGTTGCAAATCTATTACGAGTAGTAATCATTTGGATATAGAAATACGTACTTTTTGAATCACGATGATTGCCGAAAGAGATTAATAAACTAGAAGTACTGTAGTATTTAGTAGCATATAATTTTTTAATTTATATTTTTATATCTACTTATAATATGAGCCATTAATAAGTACATAAAATTTAACTCTTGGGCCCAATAGGTGGTGCTAATTCAAAAATAAATCGAAGTTTACAGCTTTTGACAGAGATTTGACGACATTTGATAGCCGATGTTTAGCCGAGTCATCAAGTTGCTATTGTTTTTGTCCAATAGTCATTTATAAGCAATCTCTTTTCGAAAGTATATTATCGTCTGCATGAGTCCACTGTTGCACATTAGCCTCATAAATCATCATTGGGCTGTCACATATATATTTTAACCACCAGGGGATAAGCATTCTTTTACAGTGAAGAGTGGTTCAATTCAATCGTAATCGTAATCAACACGATGATAATTATGAAGATTAGTTTATGTATTCAGACTTCAACGTATGTTTGGCAGCCCTATCCATAGTTGCATATGCGGTAGTGATGCCAAGAGCCCTCCAGTTTGCAGCAGACCCTGTGATTTGGGTCAGTGGACGAAAGTCAGCCTATCTAGTAAAAATTAAATTAGGCATCGTAATATGTTGTCAGTGAAATAAACTGAACTACCTTGGTTGGGATCACAGATTTTATCTCCGTGTTAATTGTTATGTGTGAGGAATAGCAAAAGCGAATAATGCCTTAAACTACGCACTAAAGTCAAAGTGGAAATGGGCCGGTCATAGCGAGGCTTAGAGACAACAGATGGACCTACAGCACCACCACATGGAGAGGACCTCAAGGAAAAAGAAAGAGAGGACGGTCCTCTACACGCTGGGAGGACGAAATTAAAAAAGCCGCTGGTCCAAAGTGGTGGCAAATAGCACAGGATAGAGAGAAGTGGACATCATTGGAGGAGGCCTGTACCCAACCTGGGGATCTTGCTAATCAAATATAGTGTGTTAGAAAAATAGTGAATCAAGCAGCAATGTAAGGTAGCAAGATCAAATAAAAGGCTTTTTATTTATATTTATAATTGTTATCCTGCCCATTTCCTTCCGATGGTGAAAGTAAATTATTTGATTCGCTTTGTAAATTCATGTGGAATTGTAATATTCTACGAAAAGAAATCACACAGGCTTAGCAAAGAAATCAATTTGTATATCGTCAGAACAGATCAAGAATGTTTCGAACTAAATTTTAATCACCATTATTTACTGCTTACTGGTATAAAATGAAAAGTCATCTTCTCTTATTTAGGCACATATATTAGTCTGTGGCTCTTATACGAGTATGCTATTATAATAAAAAAGCTTCTTTTAATATATATCTTCTCTTTCCCTCTCTCTGTTGGGACATTCAAGCAAAACCCCTTAATATATCCTACTGAACGCCATTGCCAATTTTAGATTTACTTTTTATGTGTATAGTCTAAAATACACCCATATCTTTTTATTGCGTTGATCGATATGATCCAAAAAACAACAGATTTGAGTATTTGATATTTATTTCAACTTGATACCTTTAAGTGTCCCGGAGAAAAGTGTCTTGACAGACAGACAGACGGACAACAAACTAAACCTATAAGGGTTCCTTTTTTCCTTTTGAGATATGGAACTCTAAAGTAGTTTATAGTTGTAGTATAAGGCGTTTCGTTGAGCTTTGCTATAAACCTCGACCGTCCCATAAAATCTTACTTTAAAATTCTTTACATAGACACCGGACCTCAACAAAAAGCTCGCCGTGAAAGAGATGCAAGATGATAACTTTGTCAAAGGTGTTGAGCCATAAACACCGAGCTTAGGTCCTTTGCAGCTAAAAACCTTCTGAGTGCTTTCAAAAGGAAGTGGCCATCTCTTTTACAGAGATTTTTTGTTGCTTTTAAATTTTTGCTGGAGTAATAAAAGGCAGTGAGTCTATAATAGCGGCTTAGGTTTAAGCTCTGCTGTTGCGATATTAATTCGGTTAATGTTTGTTTAAATTCTTTAAACTTTATGTTATCTAGGTAAATTCATTCTTTAATAAATTAACGCGTTTATAAAGAACTAAAAACCGACTTCAATTGCCTTAAAACTTTCGACTTTGTTTATTTTATCAAAGAGCGATCAATCAATTTCGATATAATTTATATGGGACAACTTCTGAAGTATGTTCTACCAAACAAACAAAAAGAATTATTAAAATTAGCTAGTGGAGTTCTAGCGTAACACACATACCAAAAAAACATACGCCTCGAATTGAAAACCTCCTCCTTTCTTGAAGTCGGTTGAAAATAGCTAAGAAACTGACTTATATTATCCGTCTCTTATAAATACATTACTTACATTTAAAAAAATCAGAAACAGGTTTTGATGAAATTTTAATTTCCAATTATATATATATGTGTGTGTGTGTGTGTATTTTAGGTATTTTATATTTTAAAGTTTTTAAATTTAATATGTAACTACATTAAAAAGATAAGGACCACATAAATCAAAATAATAACTGTATACTATGACATGTATATAATTTAAACTATGACAAACACAATACTTTCAACGTTACTTATGTAGTAGTGTTTAAGTTCAGAAATGAGACAACCTCGGATTATCTTCTAGGAATATTACAATTCACACTGAACCAGTAGTGGCGTCACGTGACGTCGGCACGCCCGCACCTTCCCTTCGCGTAGCTCAAGGACGACTACGGCGTAGCACCTATATGACGTCACGGCGGCGTAGCTGAAGACGTCACGGCGGCGTAGCTGAAGACGTCATGGCGTAGTATACGCACCAGTCGCCGCAGCATGAAATGCGTGACAGCGATGAGAGCAAGATATGTATATCGTATTTAAACATCAAATATCTATATGATTTGACGTTAAGATATACGTAAGACGATCTGCGTGCTATATGTGTGTCATGCTTTTTTATAGTAGGTATCATAAAGCTAATTTTAGGTATATATAGGTATATCAATTTTATTCTAAACATTACCAAAGCCGGAGGGACGGCGCTAATGCACTTAAGAAACAGTAGCTTTCGTACTGTTTTAATGTAACCAAATTCAATTACTCACTCATCCTGAAATATACGTCAGAATTATGTAACTGTACATCTTTTATTCTTACCTGGGATAAAGTTTAAAGGCGTTTGTGTGACAGCATTTTTGGACCGTCTAGACTGTGTTGTTTTAATTTAAATGCATCATATAATGTAAAAATCAAAAGTAATAACGACACCCAATCATTGGTCTTAAGCCGAAACATGTTGTCGCATAGTTGAAGCATTAGCGGATAGGTTTAAGTATATTGGCAAATTATCAAGAAGGGTTGAACACTGTATACGGCTGGCTGATCAACGCATACCGGAAGGGTGCGAGCGGAATTAGGTCGTGTAATGCTAGCACACATTCTGCATTTATTGATCCAGTTAGGGTCTTAATTAATAAATGAAATTGACAACCATACGAAAACCATTTCGAGATTCAGTTCCTTAACCTTACAAAGTTTCAGAATTGTCTACAGTGATCTCGGAAAAAACCTTTATGATATGAACACTCGCAGATGACGTCACGCATGTTATACTACAAATCTATCTAACGACAACGTATACACATATTCCAAACATGGGAGAGATAAATTGTTATGATTTAATCAAATCATGAATGAACACTTGAACAGTAAATAAAAAATGCGGATACATTAATTTGTTTCTTCATTTTTCTGTCCATAGTAACCTTTTTTTTAAATCGTGTAGAATGGAAGGTCGATGATTGACCTCACAAACCCTTGTGTTAGAGTTGTTGAGCCGCCATAGTCCTCTGACATGGCTCTTGTAGCTACTACCTGTCGTAGATAGCAAACGACGTGCCTTCCAACATTTCAGACATTCAGTGGATTCAGCCTTTATTCAGCCTCATCAGAATAGGCAATCTGCTAGATAACGTTTAGTGAATAATTAAACTTATAAGTAAGGGGTAGGAAAAATATTAAAACCACAGATGTTTTTCACGAATTTTATTCTTGTCTTATTTTTGTTAATTTTGATACTTGTCATAAGATTTCGTAACTGTTAGATAACTTTTTATCATATAAACCTCCAACAAAGTTAAACATGAAAATTTTCAATTACAGAAACATAGGCTAAATATACATGACACTATACAAATTAATAAATACAAAGATATCAGAATCACACAAAGTATATGAGAATGTGGTACTAAAACTAGATTAAATAACTACATTTTTCGATGTGCCATACTGATCAGCCTGACGAAATAAGTTTTCAAATGTCATTGAATTGTATTTATAGGTAAATCCTAGTACTGTCAAACTCATTGAAGCAATAAGCGTGGTTTCAGCGATTATTGCTTGCGAAAAAAACACAAGACTTTCAATACAAGCTGAAGCTGTGATAGTGGTTTAATGATCGCAATTTGATTTCTCTAGACTACTCTGGAGTTATGTAAGTATGATTAAAACACGTTACCATTGACTTTGCTTTGAAAGAAAACACCGTCAACTTGAGAAAACATTAAAAAATGTTTTGAATCTATCAATTATTCTTGAACCCACGTGATAAATAAAACAGAGTCGATAGGTGACGCTAATCGACTTGCGAAATTGCGATATTACGACGTAAAAACTGAATCACTATTTCAATCTTGTTTTTCCTATATGATTAAATAAACAATACTGAAAAAGT
This sequence comes from Carcina quercana, assembly GCA_910589575.2. Lineage (NCBI taxonomy): Eukaryota > Metazoa > Arthropoda > Insecta > Lepidoptera > Depressariidae > Carcina > Carcina quercana. Next base: position 1,800,510 of record OU342429.1, on the reverse strand, counting down.
AACCATATAAACATTTACGTCCCTTCATACTTCTAACCAGTTTACAATTGGAAATAAATGCGTTTTCACATTTTCCATTTCATAGCGTAACCGTTTTGCAATAAATATCGTTATGAGACATGGATAGAGTTTGTAAACAAAATACTTGAGCAGATTTGTGATCCGTAGTAAAATCAATTTACAGCTTTAAATTTAAAGTACCATTCGAAGGCATAGTAATTTGAGGTCCTTTAAATGAAGTCCTAAAAATTTTAAATGAAGATGTATTGTTCTAAATTTGGTAGATGTGATCCGTCAGAGAACCAAAGTGACCGCATTAGCAAACTGAAGTGGCAGAGGGCTGGTCATATTTGCTGTAGGACCGACAGTCGCTGGAGCAGACGAGTTCTCGAGTGGAGACTACGCCTAGGCAAACGTACTGTAGGACGTCCCCCGGCGAGGTGGAAATACGACTTACGTAGTGTAGCCGGACGTGAATGGATGCGGAGAGCAGAGGACCGAATCGAGTGTCGCACTCTGGGAGAGGCCTATGTCCAGCAGTGGACTGCCGCAGGCTTTACATCATGATGATGTTTTGGGTAGGTGTCAATTTGACTAAATTGTCGAAAAGAAATCTTTAAATATAATCCGTTGAGGAATTGTATGGACTTTTAAAATATCAGTAAGAGTATATTCTTCCCTGTCCAGAAACCCAAAAAATGCCATAGTTTAACTCGATTACACACATATTTAAAATACAATAACGTTACCTATAAAAGTAATTAACTAAAACATAAACGAATTATTGCTAAATCAACTTCAGAATTTGATTTCTTTATTTGAAAACGCATTAACACAAAATATATTGCGTTGATATATACAACGGTCTTGGAATCAATTTTTGTAGTAGCTAACAAAAAATTCTTACACACAATTATTGAGTTGATAATATCATGCAAAAGTATCTGATATAGCATTCTGATCCTAATTAACATGTAGATTGAACTAGAAATATGCAGTTTTACTTCAAAACCTTCATAGATTCTTATGCATGATATTCATGAACTAGCCCTTCACAGTGATATTAAAACACCAATATACTTTGTACGTAATTTGCTAAGTGGCATTGAATAATCATAGCTTTCCCTTTGGTGGCTGAACAAAAATAAAGGGTTCAAAGGACAACTTTTATACACTCAAACGCTCGTAATAACTCTCACCAATAGCCTATTCGCTGTAATGCAACATTAAACATGTATATGGCTTCATAAAGATTATTAAATCATCTTGTGTAAGCAATGAATATTTTCATTAAGCATTTTCAAGGGAATCTTAATGTTAAAACATCAAACGTTGGCAAAAGATTTTATAGAAATACGTCTGAATGGGGCTTCCATTATAGGGCTTCCCTATAATAATATATTTGAGGAAACAGTATTTCTAAAACAACCTATGAAATAAATCACCCATATATTGGTAAATGAAAAGGTAATTATCAGTATAGACAGTGCACACTTGAACACCCAAAAATTGTTAACATATCAGCAACAAAACACACTGTTGATCTCTATTTAAGCCGAAGCTCACCCCAAATCCCATTAGTTTTAATATAGGTCGTTAATATAGATAATTGAACGCGGAATAGATTGGGGTCGGATTTGCCCCATTTCCCCATAAGCACAGGAAAAGGCCTGTTTCCCTTTGAATAAACTTTTAATCGATAGTGAGATGAGCGTGGGCCTATTTTGTTTGAACAGTTCTTGTTTAGAGTTGGGCAAGGGATGGCCAGTGAACCGATACAATTTAATTTTATTCATCCGTTCAAATGAACATCGCAATATTATACTTTTTGTGAATATGTTTTAGTGTACTATCAGTTGGCGACAGTTCGTTATGGAAAATATAGGGGTCAAGACTATAAACAAGGATTTTGGAGTGCTCTTTAGTCCCAGTTTACTTGCAGTTAACATAGCTCAAATCAGACCGTCTTCATTGACCCTTTCATCAGAATATAATTTACCTTCATGAAGCTCACATTGCCATCCTTATCTTATCAATGTTCACTCATAGCTAACTAAGAACTATAACTCAGGATGCACATCGTCATATGAGGTTTAGAAATATTATCCTTCTAAAAAGCGCTAAACCAAAATTGCAAAGTCAAATGATCTATTAAACAACGCTATCTTTCAGTCTGAACTCTTCAGTGAGATAAGAAATCTACTGTATACTGAATATGCTTTCGAACATTTTTGTATCAGCCACCGCTTAGTTGCATGTAAAATATGTATTTAAAACAATTGCTATAGACACAATTCAAAGAAAATAATATTTAATAGTGACATCAGTAAATGTAATAAAAAGGACATATACAACTCATTTAATACTAAAAATTTAAATATTAATCCAGTGAACTAATTAAATAGACTCCATGTCGCACAATCAAAAGTAGATAATTCAGTTTAGATACATTACAAGTATACAGTCTTTAAGAATCTAGTTTATATACAGTAATTAAGTCATTTTTAATGACAGTTAGTCTAAAGTCAGAAACAAGAAAGTATTTTGTAAGAGTTTTAGTTTTGGAAGTTTTATGAATGTATCGTGATTATTCTTTATTATCCAATTTTGTCATCCATTTTTTATAGAGACGTCTCGAAATAAACAAATATAACAACACGTGAAAAGAAAAACTAATTACAGAATTACTTTGGATGACGGCTTGACCTACCCTCTCAATAATTACGAAATTGTTTTTAATTCTCACTTTGTCCAAAACTCTGCGAGGTTAACCAGATTAAAGTCTCGTTTGTTGGCAGAGTCTACAATTTACAATAAACCTTTACAACTATTAAATAAATCTAATACTTTACCTGTAGTATCAATAGTACATTAATCGTTACAATTTATTTACATTAACTTCACTTTATCGATATTTACAACCATGGATTTGTCCAGTGATTTTCACTTCAGCGTCACTTTCACTATATCACTTTACACATAATTGTAAATATCCTCCATTTCTCATACGTTCATCTCTGACATTGCTGCTTGAGGCACCCTCGATTGGGAAAAGTGCTGAGGGGGTGAAGAGGGTGGAGGTAGAACTGACCCATTCCCAGGGCCTTGCGACTGTCCAGTTTGCGCCTGAACATCGGGCAGGTTACTCGCACTGCTCAGAAATGTCGCGTTTTTTGGCAAAGTCATACAGTTCGAAGCATTACATATTTGGTTCTGATAAGCGAACCCAACTTTCCTTGGCAATGTAGTACATTGCCCTCTATTAGTTGGAGGACTTTTCTGTGATAGATTTGACATCTGCATCCCTGTGTGGCACACATTCGGGCAGTTCGTATTTGTGAAATGAGGTACTCTATTAGTCATTGCTATGATTGCATTTTTGTCTTGATGATCAATATCAACTATGGTGCTGGAGCTTTGAGAGTGCCCAACGAAATAGTGAGGGTGTTTCGATGAAACGCTATCGAAGGTTGAATTATGATTTCTTTTCTGCTGCTGTTGTAACGCTTTCACTTGCAATCTCGTCTTATCTCTTTGGTAGTATACTCCAGCAAATATCAGCACGTTGAGTATCAAAAGAGAACATCCAATAGCTATTGTTACGCTTAGAGCTGTTGAATACGCTGTGTAACCTGCCACTTCTAAGTTAGCTACATCCTGAGCTTGTGTATTGTTGGTTGGAGTTTGATTGTGAGTGACAGCAGATCCAGGGCGCGCGGACATTACGCTGATACACGTGGTCACATATGTGTCCGCGGTAGTCGAAGGAACGTCCAAAGTGACATTTAATGGTTTTCTATATAGCTCCAAAGTAGGATCGTAATAGTTGATCCTTGTTAATGGATCTGGCCTGACCATACCGTCGTAAAGGTCGGGATCGTTATGATTCCGAAACAGGTTATGCTTGACGACCACATCTTTCATTCCTGCCCTGTGTATTTCAGGTATCAATCTTAGCCACACGGAGAGTTGGTGAGCTCGGTAATGGTTTTTCATACGCGGTTTCATGCCTGTAACAATTTGAAAAGGGTACGGGGTCAAAGAAATTGGAGGTCAGAATAATTATCTTTATAATTGGTATTGTGAGGGTTGAAATTAGAATTCGGTTTTGTTCTTCTGTGGAAATTGTCGGTTTTTGGTAGTAATTTAAAACGGACAATAGCAGTTGAAGCTTCGTATATATAATTTCGAATTTATCTTGATTAAATGCTTGAAGTTAACCTTATTTCGGCTACAGTAACGTTAGACGAAAAAATATAAAAATTTACATGCGATACAGTTTGCTGTGACCAAAACCAAGCAGGCTATGTTGTATTGACATACATTTACAAGAATATAATTAGGATTGATCGGTTATCTATTCTTTTTCTATATTAAAAAATAAGTACACATACCGATTTCTAAATATTTCTGATGCAGCGTGTCGTATTCGTCCCACACGATGCTCTTGTATCGGTTTCGTTCCCTCGATATTGGCAGCACTGATTCTTGACGTTGGGCCTCGTTGGGGTTTCTAAACAAATGACCAACAATTTTACATGTATAATGCATAAATGAGTCCGCTTCTGAGGTGTGGAGTTGTCCAGGGGTGTGTTTGTGGAACGTCAAACGAAGCATATCTTCAGTCGGATGTTATTGGACGTTCTGTAAAATCACCCTCCCGTACCGCTCCCATACCTCAGGAACAGACTCTGTTATGCGTTAGACCTAAGTAGTTTCCACATTGTGTTACACACATGTTATATTCATATTATTGCCATCGACAACGGTACCTCTAGTTTTTAGCCGATACTATCGCATATGCGATACGTCAGATTTGTATAAAGAACTGTGCAGCGCCTCTAGCGGCACATTTCACTATGATAGACATTTTTGATGTAAACAAATGACAGTCGACAAATTTTGACTGACCATTTCTTATACATTACATTTTGCTAAACTACGCATTTTCTATGTCAAATATGTACTTTACTCTCTTACTGTATTTATACGCTAATTTACATGTAATTTAATTTCTCTTTTAAGTTACCTGTCATATTGTTTGGACAAAATTAGTTGTTGTGTGCGATGTAAGAATGGTTTTTCTATGTTGATGAAGAATTATCTTCATCTGTTCCAAAGGAATGTTGTATAAAATATGGGCGTCCGCAGTAATTAAATTATAATTCCATTGTTAAAGCTGAACCTTGTCCCCACATTGTTCATGTTTGAACAAATAAAACATTTACATTTGAAAGGAACAAGCAACTGTCGCAAAGTTGGGCCCGGAGAAGGTCACAATAATTTTCCATTCTGCTCGAAAACAAGGCGCAACCGGAATCGGACCGTTTGCCCGGTTACTGTTATTTTCGCATTCACCGAATCGGGAAAAATAATGACGTTTGTTTTGTTTTATTGAAATAAGATTTGTTGGGAACAAACAACGGTTATATTCGGTTATTTATTAATAATTTGTCGTGAAAAGGAATAGAGATTATAGGGAAACGAAAGACACTTTGATTCAAGGGCATTACATATTTAGTGCTATGTTTTTGTAGGTTATCTATTCCACATAAAGAACCATGAAACTCGAAACGGATTTTACTTGTGCTGACATAAATGACTATCAACTCTTGTTTTGCTTCAAAACTAAAATTATGCGGATAAATCAATACTAATATTTTAAATTCAAAAGTGAGTTTGTTTGTCCTTTCTTTATCTGTTCCGATGGAGAGTCGAAATGATTTGATTTTTTGAGGACATATGCTATTTTCCGTGGTATACATTCTGAATTTCACGCGGACGATGTCGCAGTAAAAAGCTAGTATTGGATAAATACTCCAGATTGAAACCCGCCTAAACTATAGTTATTGATCTGCTATTATATTAATTAATTTGAGCTTAAAAATTTCAAATATACGACTAGGCTAACTTTAATTGAAATCCTGTAATGAATTAAGAAATTTTAAGCCTTTTTCTAATAGTTTTGGAAACTCATTTACCAAATTGGCCTTTAGTTTGGGATTATAAATTTAAAAGGTTTAGTGTTCTTTCGTATAATCCCGATACTTTATTTGTAAATCAGTCTTGAGTACTTAAGTATTCTTGTTGGAATAAAGATTAACTTTTCATGCTTTAAGCTGATGAATTTATATTGTTATAATAGAGCTTAAATAAGTACGCGCAAGTGAATTCAAAGTATTAAGTATTTAAGGCAATTTTCATAAGCATTATTGTAAATAGGCTTAAGTAACAGGTATGGCTTTCAAAGTTGTGATTCCAGTTTGCTATGTTTGTTTTTGTTCATCATCATCATCAGCTGGGAAACGTCCACTGCTGGAACATCACCACGCCTGCCAGACGGGTTGGTGATCGCAGTATTCGGTTTAGTTCTTCAGAAGGAGGCTGCTGCCCCTCCCCCTGGGTAATGTTTTTCCCTTATTCGCCTCTTAAGACACCCACGGGAAGCGATGGGTTGCTTTTATTCTAAGCCGGAACCACAAGGCACGGTGTTTACTTACAATCAATCAATCATTTATTTATATCATAGTTCGTAACATACAATTTAGTTCAATCTACTTACTATAGCTTTGTGTTAAAACTAGGAACGAGGAAACCCATAAAAGAACTTAGGCCACATCACTCGAATAATGAATAGCCGATGAGGATCAAGAGTTCTCGAGTGGCTACCATGTACCGGGAAACGTGTAGCAGACCGTCCCCCTACTAGATGGATCGGCGACCTAGGAAAGGTTTCGGGGAGTCACTGGATGTTCGTGACCGCTCAATGTGGCATACCATGGAGGAGGCCTATGTCCAGCAGTGAACGTTTGGTGGCTAATGATGATGTATTCACAAAAACAATGTTTTAATCATTTACTTAAGCTTGTAACTAATATTTTTTATTGATATGTGATCTTAAATTTTGTCTAAGAACAACTAAATACTCGTATATCAATATTCCTGCACACTTTATTTAAATCAACTGTCTAAATAATAATAAGTTTTGGAAACTATCTATAGACAACATGACCTAGAAAACTAGAAACTGACCAGCTTTTGAAAGAAATAGTTAAAAATTAGCTTTTGAGAAGTCGCTGACATCACCCGCCTGGACTTCAGAAAGTATCACACGGTAAATACTTGCTCGATCGTGATAAAAAGTAGTTTCATTCGGGTCGATCACTCTGTTACCGCGTAAAGGACGGACAAACAAACAAACTGATTTTTACATTTACGTATATCATTGGTATCCTTCAACATTCTTTTCCTGAACGAAGAGTATGTGTGTATATAAGTAAATTGAAAAGTACAAATACAGTAGTTATTTACTACAACATGGGATTTTCTAAAAAAAAACCGTTTGTCATGCAATTTCCATGGAACGGCTTTTTTGATGATATCTCGAGAATAGATTCCGGTCAAACAGAAGAACAGCAGACCTTCACCCGTACACTGTGGATATTCCTACAGCTCGCACGAAGCGTTTCGCTTCCACATTTATCGTGCGTACAGCAAAAATATGGAATACACTACCGGTTTCCGTGTTCCCCGAAAATTACAACTTGGGAATCTTCAAAAGAAGAGTAAATAGGCACCTTCTAGACCAACACGTAACATCGTCGACCTCATCGTCACTTACCATCAGGTGAGATTGAGGTCAAGTGTTGGTCTATCTTCAATAAAAAAAAAAGATTGACTGATTTTGTTATTTCTTTTTTTCTCTTATTTAAGTAGCAAAGACGGTGTTGTATATGGATGCTTAATTATGTTTTTTTTCTTCCTTTAGGACGCAACCATTTTTACAGGGATAGTTGAAGAGCAACAAAACTGCATAGATTATTTTTCATCCCGACCGAACAATTAATTCTCAATTCATAAAACCTTAAGTCCATGCGAAAAAGTCGCGGGCAGAAACAAGTAACGAATAGATGTACTGTTGTAAAGAATAAACTTACCCGTTCCTAACAAAGTTGCCGATGTACTGTATGAAGGCCTCGGAGAGCGCGACTTCGGACTTCGTGTAGTTTTTGGGGAAATGCCCGAGGCCCTCCACGAACGGGGCACCGAACAAATAAGGCAGCTCTTCGCCGTGGACCGAGCCCATGCGCTGAAAATACACAGAGATTGTTAGAAAAAACATTCACTATTTTCAAATGATAAATTGAGGCAATAGTGGTGTTGTATATATAGTTAACACATCTAGACTTCGGTCAAATACACAAGTGAGTACGTGAATATAACAGTTTCAATAGTAGCCAGGGCAATCCTGTAGTTTCGTTTCTATCAGGGCATCTACCATGAGTTTACGCAGGCGATAACGTATATCGTTAACTATCGCTCTGTCCGTATCACCCGCATCTCGACTGAGCAGCATTTCCGATAGTATTCGATATACGTTACCGCCTCCGTAAACTCATGGTAGACGCACTGATGTGTCAATGCGTTGGTTAGCGAAACGAGCATTGCCGTGCCAATGAAGGGATAGACAAAGTCGTAAGGATCAAACCCTACAAAGCACTTTATGTATTGTATATGTATTTATAAAAAATAAAAAATAAAATAGTTTTTATTTTAGCCAAAATCAAATAATAGTGGAGGCCGAAAATCTCTTTTCAGCTTTTAAGCTTGTAGTAGAGGTTTCCGCTCTTCCATTAGCATACAGGGGTTAATTATAATAGGACGGCTTATTTACTAACAAACACAAATATGTGTGTGTGTGTGTGTGTGTGTGTGTGTGTGTGTGTGTGTGTGTGTGTGTGTATTTATCTTGACCAGGATAGTGTTCCGAAATACCCAGGCACCCGGACAAAGCCTGTATTATTATAATTTACATTATAAAACGATGAACGACTCGTACGCAAAGCAGAGTACAGTACACTGACTGTTAAAATCTGGGAAAAACAAAAAGGGTCGCAATGTCAGGTATGCTTATCAGATTAGTCTTTATATTTTCACAGTCCATTAGTGTCTGAAGAAAAAGCTTAACAAGATAAACACACGATCCGCGTGTTCAATGGAGCGGTAAATGACTTTGTTTTCGTTCAGATCTAGATGTGGGTAGATAGATATATACGTGCTATAGAATTGTCGAAGTCTGATTAGTGCCAATAGAAATACCTAAGATGATATTTTAGTGCCCCGATACTGATAGAACACTCCTTATTCCATACAAACAGGTTGATCCCATTTTGTGTATCAAACAATCAAAGTACGAGTAAATGCAATTTTCGACGCACGATATAAGAATGAAATCGGTGCCTGTGGTCATATTTTAAAAAAATTGGCAAATGAAGATCGTAATAGAAATTTTGCCCTAACAAGTCCGTGTTACTTTGAAACAAAATGTAAACAAAAATCTAATAAAACCTCTGAGACATAGACTCGTTTATAGATCATGATCAGCTTAAAAAATTATTCAAGACCACCGTACATATCCATACGAATATAAACGCTAATTGTTTGTTCGTATCAACGCAAACGATATTATTGTACGAAGGGATATTGTCATTATATTGACAGTCATAAAACAGTTCAATAAAACAACAAAAGAAAAGAAAACGAAACCTTTACGTTTTCATTTTCAATCGACTTTTAAATAGGAGGAGATTCTCAATTTGACTGTTTTTTTTATATACATTTTTGCTACGCGATCATTCCACCAATTATTAATTGATTTTGATGATTCTTTTAAGCTATTGCATAGCTTCTATCGCGGGCCTTGAGCGCGGGGACCGAATCGAGAAATTCCGTAACGAAAAAACCTCACGCTCCCCACTCCGACGGGCACGGAGGTGTGGCTTGAAGGCCGTGCATCGTCTAACGTCGTTTCAGTTCGGCAGTCTTCGACACGGCGTTGTGTGCGTGCGATTAGACGTATTACTGTTTTATAATTTATTAAGTATAATAGTATGTAATTTGATATAGCAAAGCAAATCCGTTATGTTAGCTAAATATTGATTTAATTTTGTTTTCCTGTTTGTAATTTAATTTCCATTTTTGTGGTGGGGGGATATTTATGTTCGTGACATAAAAACTTTTCTTATAAAAACTTTCTTAAATAATTATAATTGCATATGTTGATACAAAATGCTATGCAATAGCTTTACCGCGGCAGTCCCCGAGTGCCACACGTCTTTTTTGGTATTTGCCTAGTTTTTTGTTTGGTAGGTCAACCTTCAGAGACGGTCGTATATAAATAATAACGAATTTGATTTAGCGCATTTTGGGGAAATCAAGAAACACAAAATATATACACAGATAATTTGACCTCTAGGGGTGAATATTTTAGAGGATGAATGTGTAGACTTTTAGTCGGTCCCATAGTTATTTTTTCAACGCGTTAATTAATTACTTTGCTTCTATTCTCACCCCAACCTATACATCTAGACACACATCATAACATTTAAACTTTCAATTTATGTATGTATCTTTTCCATCTCAAATTAAACAACCAAAAAGGGACCACAATTTTATCAGGCATTTCTATCGTCTAATATGAATTTCTGAGTATAGAGTATTGGCACTTGCTCTATTGTGAGGGTATCGACCTTCATGTTACCTATTTCGGAGTTAAGCGGGTTCCAGCGCTTTAAAAGGTTGTAAGCAAAGTGAGAAAGGAACGTTTCTTCAACCACGTCGAATGACGTATTTGTTTCTTTGTTTGTCTATAATCTATTATTTATATTAGAACTGACTATCTGCGCTTACGATAAGTTTTTTTCCAACGGAAACACTAATCAGCTGTTTTTTTTGACAAAGTATAATTTCCTTTTTAATTTGGCTTAAAAACAAAAATCATCAAACCCGGATACCCTGTGATTGTCAACCTTACGCCTTAGCCACTTGACCACGATGGTTATGTCTGCGTGTGTGAAATAAGAAACCGTATTTTTCGTGCGTAAGAAAACCGCATGGAAACTCGAAAACACGCGTTTTCCCAGACATATATATATATATATATATATATATATATAAGACTAATCTAGATTTTTCACTCCCAAAACTCTCCACATAACAAATTTTGTTATTTTCGTTTGAATTCGTTCCGTTATTATATAAACAAATAAATACACAATAATTGCTCGTTCATTTTGTCAATTACCTGTGGATAATCACCGTCCTTGGTCTGGTAATCGAACACGTAGAAGAAAGTGTTTGGCCCAGAATCTGGGGAACCCTTCGCCACGCTCAGAAAATCACCTGTTTGTACTAATGGCGCAACGTATTGTGCGTCTGATATTGCGAGAACAGCCGCGTCTCTCGTGTTGATTGGATGCTGAAACAATGAAAAACATGAATTAAACATTCTAACTACATCAGACGTAGAATTTTATTTATTTATATAGATACACCAACAACTTACATTCCAAATTCTTACAAAATACAAACTTACATAACTAATTACTAAAAATGTTAACTTACACTTACAATGTACACTTACAATGTTACTACCACTAAACGACGAAAGTAAATATATGTACCTCGGTTGTCGGTTTGTTTAAATAATTATTAAGCAATGTATTCATGTCAATATTTTTCTAGTCTTTGCCTATCTATCTAGGAGTGGGACATTCTTCGTTGTATGATTTAGCACATAATAAAAGGATAGGAATACAGATGTCTCACTTCGCAAAAAAATTTAAATAAATAGCAATCGTAGATAATATAATCGGTGGCTAGGGTGGTCCTATACCAAAACCGAGACCACAGAGTCTTAAACGGCCGATAACAGTCTACGATAAATTACGAAGCAATTCATATAGCAGCAAAGTCTCTAACTATATGTACCTCTATCACGTAACGCTATATTTACACGGTTTTTGACTTAGCAAAAACATTAATGCATCGGGTCGATTTAATCAGGTTGACCAAATCGAGTCAACTTTATCGGGACGACCAGATCACTTTTACGCAACCGCGCTCGTCAACTCGTCTTGAGTGAGTGAGGATTTAGCCAAATGGCTTGAGTGCGTTGCATTGGAACTTACCGGGCTAAATGATTTCAGTCGCTAGTTATAAATTCAAACATTTCATCGTTCTCGCATATTACTATTTGGCATCTACTCTCGTTTAAATTGTCATCTATCAAAACTTTATTCATGGCTACCAACCCGAAACGTTTTTGCTCTATCGACGCAAGTTTAATTTTCCGCCCACTTCATACCCATCTCGAAAGTTTTTACTATCTGCACTCGACCTTACGACTTGGAATAAAACATCTTTATAGCGAATCCTTTTACGAATACGCCCCACTATATATAGATGAGTGGAAGGGTTGAATCAACTTAGAGCATTTATTTTTATTCTTACTGTTTACATGTTTATAGAGTATCGAACATCAGAAGAAAAAACTGAACCATTATAATCTCATTCTGATGTCTGTCTGTCCGTTCGTCCGTCCGACTATCACATTTAATTATCTTAGCAAAACCTAATGCTATTGACTTGAAATTTAAATTAGTTATAGGAAAAAATTGATTTTTTTAATGGGCTAAAACAGTGGGGTTGAAATTTCTTGGAAAAGCTTGGCTTATAATGAGAAATGGCATCAAAAACGTTTTGTTTTATTTATTTGTGTTTTTAGTTATTTTCCCAAAATGTTATTACTTTTATTAAGTAAAAGCTACTACTTAATATACAACAACACTTTCACTATTTGTATTTTGTTTTTGTATTGTAATTTTGTTAATATTATTTGAAAATTAATTATATTACTTTTAAGTTATTGTAATGTTTCAATACCCTGATGATGACTCATGATGTACACTCGAGTAGAAAACATGAATCCACTTTTGAACCATGCCACATTCACCTTTAATTAACATTTCCTTCAACACACTACAAAGGAACAAGCAAGGGTGAATGTGACATGGTTCAATAGTGGATACACATTTTTGAATTTCAGTGTACATTATATACCTAGCTTTAATATCTGTTACTGACATATGGAGACCAATAAACATTAGGACTTACGAGTATGGAATATGTTTATTTAAACGGAGCTCTAAAATTACAATTACAAAAAATTACAGTTGAAAAGTTTATTAGGCACAGCTGTGAGGTCTTTGATGGCCGAAAAATAATGTTATAATAAAGAATTATATTATATTAGCCATAATAAATTATTCGTTTCGGATAACAGTTTAAGAGACGAGTGGGCAGAAATGGGGAGTCAAACGAACCAAGGAGTAAGCCGAAATGGGAAAGGAGTTAAAACAACACAAAACCCAATTTATTATCATTGCTTGTGTCTAAAAATAAGCAGCGAAAACGTACCCTACATTATTATTACTTTTTAAACAAAATTTCCCAGTATCCGTACCCTAAACGCTTCTATCAAATTCGTCCCTGAGCATGTTTTTATAACTTCCAAACGTTCGAGCCCAAACTTCGTGCTAGGCTGATATTCAAAAACTTATTCAATGAATACAATATGCCTGCGAAGCTAGACACTTTGAAACAAAAGATATTTGCCGGGAGTCTGGTACAAATAGTGCCAAATCACCGAGGAGCAGTTGTTGAGCGATACTACTCTCTTGTGTTAGGAGCTAAGTCGCAAGTTAACAATGTCTGGGAGATGAAAATAGTTTAGAAACTCTTGTATCTATCACCGAATTTTTTAGACTGACTGATTCTGTACATGACTGTTTTTTAGAGATTTTTTATTCGGTTACTAGTGACCTCGTTAGTGTGGACTCAATATATCCTCAATAAACTCAATAATGATAAGGCAATTGGATGGAAAGTGTTCCCATCCACAAGCCTTAAACTAATGAGTTTAAGCAAGTTTACAAATAATGTGATGATATAAAATAAATAATAAAATAAAAGCTTTTAAAATAGTTTATTAACACTGTTTAAATTCATAAAATGTCGCTAGTTATATTTATATGAATGAATTGAGCTAGTTGGCAGCGGAGGACTATTTGACTATTAGATTAATATTAATTATTGACATTTTGTAACTGAAATTATATTATTTTAAGTGAATTTTATGTATAGTTTTAAATACAGCGTGCAATGTTGCAATACCCTGCCTGGGTTCCATGATGTGCACACCTAGATGTTAACACCTGAATCAAACTCATGGAGAGCAATAAACGATATGACTATGACTATATAACATAAAATATATGAAATGACTACATTCTAAAATTAAAACCAAATACTTGTCATGGTTAAGGTAACATGTTTCCAAAATACCACCTGAAGATGTACAAGTGTCGATGAGCTCATGAAATAGAAGCGTGCTAACCTTGATATTTTATTGAAAAAATCCTCCAGTACCTAAACTGCAAGCTAAACTTTTTACAAGGAATATTAACCCCGAAGGCTACATCGTGGGTTGTGATGAAACGAAAACCTCTGACTCGGCGTTGTACTAATTTCGTATTCTTCTGCAGACTAGAAGAAGATTGTAGACAGCATGACTTAGCAGTTTCGTTAAAACGATTTGAGTTTACAATTTTCAATCTAAAATTATTATGGCGAGATGAGTTGGTTTACGCCTACTGGGTTTAATTCTATTTGAAAGTAGATCTTTTGAAATTTTAAACGAAATTTATTGTATTTTAGCTGCCTCCTAATGGCTACATGCTTAGACTAATAGAGGTCCCGGGTTCAATACTCAGTGAGGGACCTATTGGTACTCGGTTTGGTTAGTTTAACGGCATTTTCTTTCTCCGCCTGGCTAGCTACCACCATTTTACTAAAGTTTGCCTCCAAACAAGGATTAATAGCGCAATTGTGTTACGGTATGTTAGGTACAGAGCCAGCGCCTTTTATTAGCTTGAGGCTATACGCAGGCTTACCTTCCGACGCCTTATCACCACTTACCATCAGGTTAGATGAAGGCCAAAAGCAAAACCCACCACATACACACACACACACACACGAATTTAAGAATAATTCTTGTTTAGAATCGAAACAATTAGGGTTTATAAATTCTAGATCAGAATCAATTGTCATTTACCTGAAATGTAAAATAAATTTTAAGGAATGTTATTCCCGAGGTTATTTGCCGTGGCGATCTGTTGGGACAGTTCATGTGTAGCTGTAGACATTTTCATGTCTATCAGATGATGATAATGATGAACGATACAAAAAGTTTGACTTGAAATATTTATTTTCGCGTTTTACGAGATCCGCGAGATAAGAAGGTCATAGTAAAGGTGACACGGCAAAATGAAACTTGAAATATGATATTTTTAAAATCCTTCGAAAAATACTCAGAAGGCTACTGGGCGAAAACAATACCTAACCTTTCTACATTTAATTTTGAATTATTACTGCATCAATTTTCAAAGGCAGAAATCAGTCTGGTCTGTCTTTATTTTTAATACAATTTTTTTTATGATATGATTTCCTCGATGACTAGGCTACAAATCGAACTTTAGCTTTAAAACAGGTTTAAATGATGAATGTAATTTTTATTCATCTCCTCAATGTCATTAATAACTTAACTAGAATGCTGGAAAGAAGGCCGAAAGACAAACAAAAGTTTGTAACTTAGTAACGTTCCAACGTTTCGTCTATCCATTTCCACTAATCCGATTTATACCAAAACTTTTTTACGACCACAATAAGGCTGACGCTCACGAATTCATCGGTATGGTTTATTTTCTTACTTTTTTATTTTACTTCTTTTGATCAAATGCTGCGGATTCCGTAAAGCCTTTAGATTTCCCTTGGGGCCTTCTAATATCTGTTTTTACCGCACGTGATTGCAGCTAATACGTTGGGTTCACGCAGAAACCTTTGCGAAGTAAAACTTTTACGTTTTTCTTTACATTAGCGTTTGATCCTAAGTGTTTTGATCTTGAATCTTTAATCAATTTCTGTGGAGTGCGTAAAGCTTTAAGTAAACAGTTGTGGCCTCCAAACTTGGACGTATTCAACGTTTAATAGTGAGAGTAACAGTTTGCGATTTGCGAAACCCAATGATCTATCTCGGTTTATCGCACTCCTGAGTCAGCCTAGACTAGTGTTGCTTTGGTTTGGAACACGAAATACAGATGCGTTGCGATGAAATTTCAAGGTATAACAAAAAAAAGTATGAAATTATTATTGTATAGATTGACATTGGAGCTCTGCTGTTTTCGTTCGATTGATCGAACCAACTGCAGTTAAAATTGCAAACTCTGCTCATAAGGACCTAAAATTTCTCGTGATTCGACTGATTGAACTACGTGATCGAACCTGGCGGCCGAAAACCAAGCCCGACTTTTTGTGATCATTTGTGGTGCTAGTTTACGATTTATCGATACATCGATATGTGAATGGATATATCGATTGTTCGCAGTTACCATCAATAAAACAGTTTCAAGTGACCACGTTCGTACGCAGTACGCATAATGGATTTTATGTTTTTCAATATTGTTTTGTTTTTATTTAAACCATTGTGTTGCGGGCGTTTCAAATGTTTATTGGTCTAATTTTTTTTAACTTAAAAATAAAATAAATAATAAATAAAAATACTTTTTACGATGGTAATGATAAGAATACTTGATTTTTTGTGAAGAATGAAAAACAGCGTTTCAACTTACCTGCACAGTTCTTTCCCAGTCCGTGTATTCATTGACTATCGTAAAGAATATTTCGCTTAAATGATATGTGTAAGCGTTCCTCACATAGGTTCTGAAATCAAAGAAAATAATGTTATTGTTTAGAAAAAAATTGCTGACTTTAGTACATATTTATGCGACTTGATTTGCATCGTTGGCCATAAATATTGTATTATTTAGTTACGTCAAAGTCACGGCCAAGTACTCTTCTTATTTATATCTAAAATGTCTTCATATTATTACACATTGTTTTATTTAGTTGTTAGTTGTTTTCAATTTGTTTTACAGCCTAGTGTGGAAACCAGTTTCTACATATACAGCGTGTATATTTCATACGGGCGTATATGTTCATATCAATTAGTGCTTGTCCTAAACAACACATTTACATAATTTCGTTAGGTAATTGTTAATTTTTTCTATACAAAATAATTGAGCACGCAATGTATTAATTACCTCTAAAGTTATCGACAGATTGATGGTTCTTTTTACATGTCATATCATAACACCGTTTATCCATGTCAGGTCAAGTCAATTTGGACGCAATACATTGCTGCTTGATCGTACTTTTAAAAATAATTAACTTTTTAATTAAGCTATTTAACAGCATTGTTTTCACATGTGATTTATACGGTCGTATAATATATCTAGATAAATTATACGCCCGTATGAAATATACACGCTGTATACATATGATTTTGTATTCTTATATTAATAAATTATTTGTAAGTGTAGTAATAAAACAGTAGCATATAAAACATGTTCAAAAAAACGTCATTAGGCGATGATTCAGGACACACAAATAGTGTAAAACGGAACAAGAGAGTTCAAATGCGCTAGTGATGGGTTTAACAACCAAAACAGAATAATAAATCGGCCAAATATACACCATCAATCATATTGATTTTTCATTTCATCTCCGCATCACTCCATCCAACGCAACATTATCCAATCCGAATGAAAGATTGGAAAAGGGAATCCGATTCCACTTTGAACACGTAAATGTACCCATATAACTTACGGATGTTATATCTATTCCCCAAACCCTTACAACCTTAGGTCAAACCCGAATCCGCCGAATAAACCTCACCTTATTATCCGATCCCGCCTCTCACCCTCAAATCCATTTTGTATGTCCTGAGCCGAGAATTTCCATAACGCTTCACTAGTAACAACACCGAAAAGCAAATCATATTTGTTCTGGCCGCCTCTTATTCCAAATATTCTGTCGCCATTTCTTTTATCAGCTTTGGCATTGTTCACTCCTGACACGCTAGTGAAGCCTTGGAGGTCGTTCGGTATGAAATAAGTCAGCAGTTCTTTAGCGTAGTCCGTTTTGACGACCACTCCATCCACGGAGGGCCCGAATGCAGTCAAGTAGCTTGGAGTGTTGATATCAGCGTTCATGAGTTCGTCTAAAGGGACTTCGCGTAAGCAGTCGACTATGAGCTCGTGGTCTTTGACGATGTCTTCTGGGAGGGTACAGTTTGATTGTTTGGCTAGTTGGACGGAATAATTGACGGGGTCTTCGACTAACGCCCAGGAACTAAGTGCTGAGCCTGACAGGAGTATAGCTCGGTGGAAGAGTCCTGTAAAAGATAATGTTTTTATTGGGCGCAAAATAATCATTAAATAAATAACTTTTAAAAAAGTATGATAGGTTTTAACTTGGCCTTCATCTCACTTGATTGTAAGTGACGATAAGGATAATGATTAATGAGACGCTGGCTGCTGCTTGTAGGTAGCAAATGGTGGTAGCCAGAAAGAAGGAAATAGTGATCTACCACCAATCCAACCGAGTAAAGATAATGTGTGTGATTATATGATTTCCAAGTGCGGTAAGAACATAACTAAAAATCTCTAAGAAGAACCTTCTGCATGTTGATCTGGTAAATTACCTCTTAAAGTATATTACACTTAAATCAAATTTAAACTAGTGTAAAAAGTAATACGAAAGTCATCTGGGACCGAAAGGGGCATCGGACTAAGCGGTCTAGCTGACGGGAAGCGTAGCTCTAAATCCAATTATACTAACTAAATACTCGGAATAGCAATCCTATTACATAGCAGTTGTAGTGAGGAACGGGTCTACCACAAATAATTTACAGACAGTTCTCAAACTCAAATAACATCCGCGTGAGGCGTGAGCACGGTACAATTTTAATTAGATATCGGAAACTGTTTCTAACTGCGTATCCAACGGGGACAGGGGAAATGACTAACTCGGTAATAAAATAAGTGATAAAACGAAGCTTATAGATAAACTAATAATTGGATATTTGATATAATTCTCCTTGGATATTTGAATGGAGGTATATTTTCATAAATATAGTATGCCATAGATAGAGATTATATGAATGTGGATCCAGATTCTTGGCGCGAACTTGAATAATGGTGGTTGATTGCAATTTTTCGTAATTCGTTAATAATACTGTTATGTGTGTTTTTTGTGTTATAATGGTGTGATATAGTGCAAAAAGTGTCATGGACGGTGTTATAGTATCAATTACGCAAAATTGCGAGGGTTTCGACGCGATCGAAAGGGTTTTCGAATTATGTTGAAACCATGGCTGGCCTTTGAAATTCTCGTCAAGAATCGTCAAAAAGCGATAGAATGTACACATTATACATTTTATTGGGAAAGCTGAAGAAAAGATATGTTCAGAGTAGGCTGTATGGCTTTGTTCCATTGCCTTCCCATTCGGGAGAATTTAACTACTACTGAATGAGGATCCAAATAACTATATTTTAGCCTTTCTAACATCAATGAATTGACTTAAGATAGAATGAGATAAATATACACGCACATTTCACAAATTATGTGTCAAAATTAAGCGAATGGCGTGGGGCTATTGGGGTTAATACTTTACTGAAAAAATGTATTCTTTAGTAACGCGTTAGTTAACCTAAGTAACAAACATTTCAGTCAATAATCAAGGCGATGTGCAACAAGACATGCAAATGTATCTATTGTCATCTCTTTTTAATGTCGGGTATAATAGATAATCGATAGAATAGGTACATGCACCATAGATTATACATTTATTTGATATTTCCTTTCAAGAAATACAGATAAATAAAAATTTTAAAATTGTATTGGTTTTATTGTTGTCATTAATTTTATTAACACGACCAAACCAAGTAATAAATTAATCATTAACTTGAAAAAAGATTCTGTCCGACTAAGCAAATCATCTAACATTACATTATTACTGTCCAACTCACCATAACAGTTATAAAAAATGCTTTCAACTTTTTGAACTTTTCTTTAACTGGAAACCGACTTCCATTGCCCTAAAAGTCTGCTTTTACTAAAGCAAATTTAAGATATTTTTCGTTTCCTCATGGGAGAACTAGACGAAATTGAAACGGGACTACACGAAAAGCACCACCTTTCAAATAAAAATAATCATCCAAATCGGTTCACCCAGTCAAAAGTTATGAGGTAACAAACATTTAAAAAAATGTGAGCCGTCACGGGACGCCTGGCAGATGTGAAACATCGACATTATTTTGTAAAAGTAATATGATTGAAAAGAACAGATTGCGATATAAACTAAATATGGCATAATGATAAAATAAAATATTACGATTTTTTCCAGAAAATGATGACTGTTTATTTAATAAACATTTATTTTCATTAAATATAAAAACAATTTATACAACTTCATTCGTTCTGTATATATACACCATCATATAGCGTGGCGACGCGTCGCCACGGCATGCGTCGCCACGGCATGCGTCGCCACGTCAGAAATTTGTTTTACGTGCGGCTATAGATGTTTCACATCAAAAATATAATTAACTTACTGATGACTTGATAATGTGTCATAGTGTGATTTTGCTTTCTTTGCAGGAGGCTGATCACTTCCACTCTCTAAATTATCACGGTCAGACATTTTATTATCAGAACAGAAAAATGTTTTATTTACCAGAAAAACACAGGTTATGAGTACTGTAATAAACAGAGTATACATTATAGGTATCCGAGCTCAGTGGAGCGAAAGAGATGGCTTAACGCCGGATCGAGTGAGAGAGAAACGCACAGTCGATTGCGCGTGGCGACGCGTCGCCACGCCAGAAATCGGTCTCACGTGCGCCTATAGATGTTTCACATCAAAAATACCCGTCGTATTGATAACTTCATCCTTTTTTGAAGTTGGTTAAAAATACTTTAAATTACTTTATATAGTATATACTCGTAATTTCTTACGTAACTAACCAATCGGTATTCCAACTCAAAGTGCTCTCCAAACATTACCGATGTCTAAAATATTCGACAGAATCTTCAAAAACAACTAATTCCCGAGAAATAGCTCCAATAACAATAAAATACAGAACGTCCTAAAGAAAAAAATAATTTTCTTCAAGAGAAATTGAATTGGAAACCGAAGATTTTATAGACAATCTCTTTTTATTGATAAATCTTATTTGCATTGGGAATCGAGCTGATCTCCTTTGAGAATTGTGGAGCCAGTCGACTGAAACAAGTTTTTATAATTCCATTTTTTACTCGAGATTAACCTCGGTAAATATAAAACGTTATGTATTTCTTTGTACAAAAACGAAATACGAACTTATTATCTAAGCATAGAATTTAATTTTGTTTGGTATTAGCTATAATAATTAATAATAAATAAAAAAATAAAATAGGTTTTTATTTTCTCTGTCAACAATATCATATTATTAGTAGTGAAGCTTAGCTATAAATGAAGTGACCATTTTAAACTAACTAAGACAACTGAAGAAGCAATGGACAAACTAAAAATATGGTAAATAGGTTACTAATTTAAAGACTTTTACCACTGCGCAAATGGCAAAATGACTGTTGTTTTTTAAATGGCAAATTAGCTAATCCCCATGGCATACAATGAACTAAGCTTATTTAGAATTACATAATGTGAAGTGGAGTAATATTATCACCGGGGCAAGCCTAGCACTGTCTTGTTTATGGATAGCCATAGCTTCCATGTAAAGTTTGAAGTCGCTAGCGGAATACACTCTTACACATATTTCTTTAAAAGTGAGCCTTGTCTCGTTATACGTAAGACTCAAGGTCAAACTTATTACATTAAATTCAAAGACTTTTCTATAGGGACATCATGAAGTATATACTGAAGTTTTCTAAGTCTTACCAGGCATAACTGTAGGAGAAATCATCAAGAAGTTAATGCACGCAGCTCCAGAACCATGTCCCAGCATAGTAACATTGCCGGAATCGCCTCCGAACAGGGCTATGTTCTGCTGCACCCAGTGCAATGCTGCTATCTGGTCCATCAGCCCGTAGTTTGCCACGCGGGCCTTGATGTGAGGTATAGGGTTAGCGTTGAGGAACCCTGTGAGAAAAAAAAATCATTTTACTGGTGCCACAGAATATAGTGCTACATACAGAATGGACGTTCACCGCCTCCCACCCGTCCGCGATGACATACCTTTCCCCGCAAGAAAGTGACCCGCTCAAGGATTGGCGTATGGCGTGCGTGAATCTACTCACACATGCGCACGTATAGAAACACCGTTCGTTCGATGTAAGGGAATAGGAACCGATATTGCGTTTGTTTGATATGTCCAAAATAATTGTGGTTAGGGTTTTCTAAAAAGACGCCTACTACGCGGCAACACTGAAACATGTCCTGTCGGAACACCTGTCAAAAGTATCTCTAACATTCGCTCGCTCGTTTTGTATGTTTTAAAACGACTCACTGATTACTTTCTCGTTGACTCGAGAGAGAGAAATAGCGATACTTACATCCTTAGTGGTAGAAAGAGATATGCATAGCATCACATTGTCTCAAGAAAATCAATGTATGCGACAAATCATTCATAGAGTAGAAGACTAGTTTTAAAAACTTAGGAACCATAATTTTCTTCATAATTGTATAAAAATAAGCTGATAATCTTAAGTAGATTCCTAAAACAAACAGTTTAAGTGCTTTAGAAGAGCAGACTTTGAAAAATAAATCTATCGAGTTTTCACAGATTGTGTTTCTGGTTGTGCTATTCCTTTGGAGATGTCCTCGAGATATCATTGATATATTATCAAGTCTCTATCTGCTATCGTTAGTGAGAAAAATAGATTTTCACGACCCCTCAAAATCAGTGTTTCCTCTTAATAAAATGAAATAAGCATATTTATGAAGGAGTTTCTTGTCAAACAGTAAACATTTGAGAGTGTGGCTTTAACCGGCGTACTTGGGCATTCCTTGTGCTGGCTATGTTTGATGAGTGAGACACTGTTAGCATTTGGTATCCCTGATATACAGCTTTTTCCAAATAACAAACGGATATATTTATTTTTTGTCTGTTTACCTGACTACGGCAAAGTCGAAATTGGGATATTCTATTATTCCTTGATACCTCCTTAACTCCATTGTTTTACAAAAAAACTACTTAAAATCGAAAAAAAATATTAAAGATTTGAATATCGTGGTTGGTATCAAATGAAAGGCCTTGATGATAATATTTCGGAAATATGTTGGTTAGATATATAAACATATACATAAAGTTTTGAAAAATAAATTTTATTTTAAACTACGGGTAGGCTTTTTGTGGTAGTGGAGTTTTAGTTCTATCTTTCTTGTTGTCTGTCAATCATAATCGGCTAGGGTGTTGAACACCGCATGTGTGATGAAATCCACACTATAATAAAACACCCTGAATCATTTTAATCCTACCTCTATTAGAGATGAGTACTTTAGAAATTAATAAACTTCAAAGAATGAAAGTACGAGAAGTCTGTTCCAGTATTGTTTTTCAAATCAAATCATACATTTATTTATCTTCAATGTGGTTAGTAATAACTTTAATCCTTAATCTCAGACCATCTAGACGAGAGTTATTGTTTGTTTATTACTTTTTAGTGGCTCGGATCATGATAATGAATTCTCAAATGTCTTGTAGCGAATATAAATATAATGCTGATACGTATTTGTAAAAAGAAAATTCCAAACAATTACCTTTCCTTATTTTCTAAGCAATTGAGGTCATAAAACCAACACGTAAACACTTATCTCCCGAAACAGAAAGTAAATAACATTATCCACTTATGAGTATTGCGAGCAAACAGTTTAATCTTGATCCAGATTACGGGTATGATTAGAAATCAACCGTAAAATTATACGTATAAGATCAAATGTTCGAGTAATGTGATTTTCCTTTACAGTTATGGTTAATTAATCAATGTATCTCATAGGGTTGTCATCTGAGAGATTTTACAACTGAAATATAATTTTATACTCGAATATAATCTTAGTAGCAAAGAGATTGAAAATATTATTTTGTCTTCGCGGATTTTAGTAGTAGTAGTGAGAACTGTTAGTTTTCAAAATACTAAAAAATGACTACTTAAAAAATGAATACGAAGCCGTAGTAAAGAGTTCCATATTATTACGATTACTGAAACTGGTCAATAATTTCACGGGCTTAAGAGAAGAGCAAGACATCCGCCTTAACATACGAAATGACACGTTCCTCGAACGTATGGAGCCAAGGCCTGGTCTTGTACACTTAGAATTTTAAGAGGCAATTATCAAATAAAAGTGATTTAGCTACCATTTTTTTATATTTTGGTTTCGTTTATTTATACAAAAACATATGAAACGCACGAAACAGGTAAGACTAGACGTTGAAAACAAAGATGATCAATAAAATGATATTTGACGCTGTCATTAATTACAAAATGAATGATTTTGTACAATTAAAATAATTGAAAATAAATAATAATAATGTAATTCTAGTATTTTCTGTACATATTTAGATTATTACTTGATAATTTAAATACTCGTAGTGTACAAGTGGAGGCCGAATTTAAAACATCTCTTTTTCCTAATCTGAAATGTAGGCGAATCGCTCGCGCTTTTCGCTCGCCTGGTCTTTCACATTGAAATTATAAGTACTGTCTTCACTTTAAATGACTCTCCTTCAAAATATGGCTAGGTTTTTATTTAATTTATAAGTAGGTCATCTGCTGCTTTGCTCACGCAAGAACTCTTTAACTAAAGAGTGGTCCTTGACATCATTCAATAGATTGAAATTTGAACTGTTTCATCTAAGTGGTTAGGGTTGGCCGTACACTTTGTACTTGGCCTAAATCACACCTGCCGCTCACAAGCCTCCAGTTAATGAGGCGCTGGATCTGCTATCGCTATCTTTTATACCGGAAAGCAACCAGTGCTATTAACACTGCTGTTTGGCGACAGACTTAGGTAGCATGGTGGCGGCAGCCTCTACCATCGACCAAACCATGTACCAATCAGTATCCCCACTGGGAATCGAACCCGGGACTTCCGGATTATTAGACCAGGTGTGTAGCTACTAAGACACGAAGGCGGTTCAAATATATAAAGATACAATTTATATCTTCAGTTCTAAATAGTCAATTGAATATATTACAGCGACAAAAGCTACATCTACGAGTATCAGATATCTAAAATAAACAGTAAATTATAAAGTTTTATTAAAAGAACCAATTCATTACTGTAACGTTCCGAAGTAGATTGGACAATTTCGTTTCTCCAACTTTCAGAACGAAATAAAGAAAAGCAAAGCAAAAGTTCCAAACACACTTATACCATTTCAGGCGGAGTGCTACTACCTTCTAATTACAGAGAACAGTTTAAGTGAATTTACCCGATTAACTGGGAAATTTTAGTCACTGGCAACCCAACAAGTTCGAGCCAGTCGGGCATCCCCTAATTAGATTGAAGCAACGTAACATGTTTAATAACCGCCCTCGACGATAAATTCTAAAATTCTCTCCACAGAATATTATGAAAATCGTTGCCCTTTTCAATTTGCGACCAAGCAACCTTTCGTTATAAACACGCCCTTGCTATGACGGGTTTCACATTAAACATGACAGCGTTTAGGCCTTTGAATTTAGTTTTGGGCGGTCTTTTTGTAATGGTCAACTGTTTAGACGCGATGAATAATTTAAACGGATGGACGCAATCAGAAGGCGTCATCCTTGAGGCGGTATGAACGGTATGTTTCTTGACTAAAATTATTATCAAGGCAGTGTCACCATTATGTTGTTGTTAAATTTTATTTGATATTCTAAATAAATGTTTACTTGTTTTACTGATATAATTTTAATATCTGACCAATTATCATTGGCCTTCAGATTTGTTTGTGTAATACTTTCAATATGAGTATTCATATAGTGAAGTACTTAGTACAATTATTATTTTAATGTATGTGGCCTCATTTTGCGAGAATATTTTGTCTCTGGGTATACATGTACATGTATATATGACATTCGTTACGTAGTGCGTGCGTGTTAACATTTTTTATAGAAGATAGACCAAAGCTTGACCTCCATCTCACTCGATGTTAAGTGACGATGAAATTGACGATGTTACGTGTTGATCTAGAAGGTGCCTATTTACTCTTCTTTTGAAGATTCCCTAGTTATAGTTTTCGGGGAACACGGAACCCGGTAGTGCATTCTGGTAGTAGAACACTACTTATGTTTATATGTATTGCTTAGATAGAGCTATAAACATTCTTATTGATTCCGCCATTGCTATTCAAGTACCGATCTAACAGACTAACAGCAGTGGTCCACCAGCACATAGTTGACAACCCTACGGCTCACACTACGAGTATAATACAACGTTGAGATATACTACACCATAGTAAACGTATTCTGTAAAAACTTCAAGTGTGTGTCTATTACGGTTCGAAGGTGCAATGCTGTAACAGATGGACAGACGGTCAGACAGAGGATCAATAGTGGCCGCATCCGTGACCCAATTGATATATGCACGCTTGGACTAACGGTTAGGTCTGGCTAACTACCACCGTTTTACCGAAGTCTGCTGCCGAATACCATTGGAATAACTGTTGTGTTCCGGTATGAAAAGTAGCAGAGTGCTTCATTAGATTGATGCTTCTAGGTGCGCATGCGCACGCTTACCACCCAACGGCCTTATCGTTACTTAAGAGGGTATGCTGTTGTCAAAGCGCCCACACAAACGTAGTCCAGTCATATTGTGAGTATTAAGCTATGAAAATCTATGAAATTTTCAAGACACAATCTAGAAACAAATATCTGTGTCGGTGGTGAGTCAGATTTTCGTTTAAATATATACTTCCAGAGTTACAGGGCGTCAAAGTATTGTATTTTTCGGTAATAAAAAGCCCCAACTTTGAACCTGATTTACAAGAGTATGAATCAATTTAGAACAATTTGGAAAAACCACCGACATCTGAAATTTCATTAGTATACTGTATTAAAATAATGGTTACATAATATACTGTATCCTTCAAATGATCCCTGGACTACGAAACATCCAAATAACGGGTGGATAACATCGCATAATGTATGCTGTCTCACCGTACGCCCTCGGGTAGGATAGGGCTCGGAGAGGGACAGCTACAAAACAATGTAACCTTGAACGTGGCCACGTGGTCTTACCAACATAGCCTCTTAACGTCATATGAGATAAAGGACACGTGCAAAAATATCATACATATTTAAAAAGATTTCCGTTAGGCATCTTTTGGATACAGAACCTTAAGTCCATAGTCTTAGATAGTTACCCAAGATCCCCAGCCTGTAGTTGATGGTGATGACAACGAGACCAGCGTAGCTAGCCAGCACTGCTCCGTCGTATACATTCCCTGAGTTCCACTCAAACGACTCTCCATGGATGAAGATGACGACCGGATACTTTGCTTGCAATGTTGGCCCCACTGGAACAAACAGCGTTGTTAATGTTAAAAGCGTGATGAAATTCGGACTTATTTTTACAGTCAAAAGCGATACTATAATGGCAGAATAACATCGTTATGGCTATGGTTATCGTTATGGTAATTGAACGGCAACATTATGCTGAAACAAGACCTATTCACAGTCATAGTTACCATCACACTTTCACTTTCAGTTTATAAATTATATACCACGAGATAAAAGTACCCTTTGTCCTTTTATATCTATTCAACTGTCATTGTACAAGAAATTAAGTCAATATTACGACGTAAAGTAAGGACAAACATACAACTGCAGCCATCGTTACTTCATCTACTTAAAATCTTTCAATATAGCGCTATTGGTCTCCAGTTATATGTTATTCATGATTTTGTGGCAATAATTCACATCAAGAATAATATGACAATTTAAATAATAGTATACTATTTTATTCATAGCTGGAGAGAAATCTGACTGTAGTAATCCCTTTAATGTGGTTTATTTTGTCCCTCTTCCCACCAGATACGTTAACCTCCATGGCTACCTTTGTTTACCTTATCAGGGTCTCGCATGACAGATTCGTTGTGCCCGATAGATAAAGTCTGAGTTTTGGATACAATCCAAAACGTTATGAAATATGTTTTTCTCTTTGAATACAAATGGAACGTATTGTTTTTCTGGTGTTTTGGGGTTGTTCGCCGCGTGGGTGTTTGTGTGGAGTCATTTTTGCGGTTCGTGAACTTTGAGCGGCTTGAATAATTTAGTCTCTTCAGCTCTGCCGGAAGTGTGGGGTACGTTCGCTGTACGGTTCCGAATTAAAGCTTAATTTTGTACAATGATTACGAATATTTTCCGTTAATAGTTATTGTTTATTTAATGTATTTTTAGTCGACATCAAAAATGAGTAGGTTTTATGTTCGACGCGTATGTAGAGGTATGTTTCTGATTTGGAATAATATAACTAAATACACTACTTTTAAATACAAAAGTCAGTGTCTGTTGCCAGCGATAACATGCGGAACCGAAACGTGGAATTTTACTTTGGGCCGAATAAACAAGCTCAAAGTCACTCAGCGAGCAATGTAACGAGCCATGCTCGGAATTTTTCTACGTGATAAAATCCGTAATGAGGAAATCCGTAGACGAACTGAGGTGACCGACATAGCTCAACTGAGTCAGCTGAAGTCTAATGCTGAAGTGGCAATCGCTCGAAGAATGGATACCGATGAACCGATGGGGAGCCAAAGTTCTCGAGTGACGACCACGTACCGGGAAACTTCAAATGTCAAGTGTCAAATGGAATACCTTGTAGTAGGAAATACATCCATAAAATTTCCAAAACGCAAGCAGGATAAGTTTGTTTAGTCGAACACACAAAAACTTCGCTCAATCCCCAACTTCATTCATGTGAACTCGGATATGTTCCTGGTACAAGTTTCATGTTAAACAAATATTGGTTTGACCCGAACTGTGGTATAAATTCGACGGAGTTGTGCTGGTTATGCCCGCTAGCATTTACCTGAGAGCCTCCAAGGTACCGTTATTTAAAACATACTCGTATAAATATGCTAGATAAAAAGTCAACCGCGTGCTTAGTTAAATGCCTTAAAAAATTCTCGTCTGTTCGGTTCGGTATCGTTGAATAGTCATTTTAAAAACATTTAGGGTTTACGAATAACGATTTTCAATTCAGGCATCCGTTTGCGAAATATTAAGCTTTAAAGTGAAAATTTTTGTCAGGACAGGGCGTCCCCCCTATATCTTTTAAACTATTGACTTAAAAAAATCTTACAATTTCAAATTCATATTAGTAGTACGTATACTGAATTCAGTACGTATACTGAAAACAGGGAGTCGCTGGATGCAGGTGGCTCGGGACCGGTCGATGTGGCGTACCATGAGGGAGGCCTATGTCCAGCAGTGGACGTTTCCCGGCTGATGATGATGATGATACTGAATTTCAAGAGAAAACTATCACGACTAAGGTGGCTTTACAGGTTAACGAGTAATAGTCAACCAAACTATAAAAATGTACTTGGAGTTTCATTTCAAATTACTTTTTATAAAACCAGTTTAACTACGGAACCCCACAATGCGCGTGGCGCGACACGCACTTGGCTAATTTTTTACTGTGTACTGTCAACAAAAACATTTGACTTTAATATTTGTTGTTAAAGCGGCTCTAGTATTAAACACACATAAAAATGTTAGTGTTTAGTATTACGGTTTAAAAAATTACAGCCCTGTGACATACGGACGGACGCACAGCGGAGATTTAGTAACAGGTTCCCATTGGACAAGTTCCCTTTGGGTACCAAACCCTTATACAAATTGTAAAAACTGATGCAAAATGTAATAGTTATATTGAAGGTTAAGAAATACTTTTCAAACATAAGGCAGTTTGCTTCTCGTTTTAAAACAACGAAGGTAATTAATTGTATTTCACGAATACAAACATGTGCTGCCAATTAAGCGATGCTATACGATACAATTTGTATGAGAGGCATAATATATTATATTTACATTTTATAAATGAAGCTCGGTCTCTACGCCTGAGATACCTTCGGAGTGGAATGTTCATTAATTACGTTTTATGTACTAGTACTAGGTCTTAACTGCGACACTGAATTGGAGTTAATTTGAAGAATAAAAGAGAGAAACGTATTATAAAAGGCATGCTATTTAAAAGTTAGATATATTACCACCTCCGTTGTATATTGGCTACACGCTTGGACGCTATTATACCCAGAGGGGTTACCTATCGATATTCGGTTTGAATTGTGTTATAGAATTTTCTATGTCCGTCTGGATAGCCACCACCATTTTACCTAAGTCTACTACGAAACATCAGTGTTAACGTACGGTATCAAATGTATCAGAGCCAGAGCGCCTTATTAGCTTCTGCCATCTGGATGCGCACGCTGGACATCCAACGGCCATATCGTGACTTTCTATCACTTCAGATTAAAGTCATGTAGACAAAATACGAGTAGTGCTTTATAAACGTATATTTCATTTTTAAATATATGTTGCTACCGAAGTTATTTATGTTAATAAGTATTACTGATGTTACCAAGTTACTTCTTGAATTGCCTGAGCAAAACACATAGCCGATCTATATCTCGAATCCATACCCATATATTATTATATTCCGACGTGGAATTAAGAGGTCCATGAACCTTCGAACAAATAAGGCAGGCGTTCCTTTTTAAGACACGAAATCTAATCCCTGTCCAATTTATCCCCCATAAGTTTCAATCCTCAGCTTCAATACCATCCATTCTCGTCCGTAATCAAAACGTCCACAGCACGATCACAGACCTTTCTCCAACAAAAATTTTAATCATTGTCTACAATGGAGACTTTCCCCTCGGATAGTTTTCTGAGAACACGATAGTTCTCATACAATGGTTTTAATACGTGTTCTGTCATTGGTGAAATTACTCGAGCTTTGAGTTGTTCGTCGTTTCGATCTAATGTTTATCATTGTTATTTTAGTTGCGTCTCGTATTTTCATACATAACGATACTGATCTCTTTAACCTAATAAAACTGCGTTGATGTTCATTCCTTTCATAAGGCTTTTATTAGATGCCTGCGTTTATTATGATGGTTTATCTCATTCCATATATTTTTGTTGATGTAGATTTGCAAAATTGGTATATACAAATTTTTCTTTCAATTATTCGTTTAAAATGGTCTGGCGTTACAATTGATTGATTTTGGTACACAGAAAAATAATTTCAGAAACAATTTCTAGCAAAATCAATGCGTAAAAAGGAGGTCAAGTGCGTGTCGGGCCACGCGCAGTGTAGTTTTCCGTAGTTGAACTGGTTTTATAAAAAAGTAATTTTGTGTGAAATTTGTACGAAATTTTCATTTTGACCACTCCAAGTGTATTTTATAATTTGGTCAACGATACCCCACACAATGGGGTAGACGTGAAAAAAAAATTATCCCCAAGCTACGTACGAGTATATTAGAAATACTCTTTAAAATATATTTTTTTTTTCACAATTTTATTCTACCACTTTGTCGGCGTGATTTATACGTACACCTATACCAAAGTACAGCTTTCTAGTAGTAAGGGTCTGGCCGCTAAGGTTCGGAAGGACAGACGGACGGACGGAGCGAAACTATAAGGGTTCCTTGTTTGACTACGGAACCTTAAAAATGCTGTCAAGTCTTGATAATCATTAAAAATTTGGTCATCATAGACTAGAAAAATGATCAGAACATGAACATTTACGATGTCGTAGAAAGCTGTGTTCCAGCGAATACATAGCCATGACATTGACAATATGTAATTGCCTTTACAAAATGTAATGCTTACTTATAACAATGACCATTCATGCCATACATTGAAAATTTAAAAGCTCATAAACGAGCTCGGCCTCTCTACGAAACTTAAATCGCATGAAAGAATGAAACGTAGCAATGTTTCTTTTGAAATGAAACGATTGCATTCTAGTTCTGCATTCTGGGACAATATGGAAGGCCATTGAGAGCAATCGTGAAAGGGCAATTAGTTTTAAATGGCCTGGATACTGTGTAGCCTACATGTCAATGAGGCATAAGCGATTGGGTCAAATGGGATCGTATTAAGGGCAAGATGTGCCATTATAGTAATTGTGAAAGAAATTATCTAATTAAATTAAACTAGAAGGCACACAAGAAGAATTAGAAGCACCAAGAGGAAACAAACAATAAAATCACTTTGCAATTACAATGTTAATATAATGTCGTTTCTACATCTAGAAAGTAAAATGAGTCATTTTTTAACTCACTATAATAATAATTTTTGTAAATGATTTAATAGTTATGTAAACAACATATTAATGATTTTTTTTCTTTATTCAATTTGGCATATACCTCTAACTAAATATCAGCCTATCCAAGACCTGGGATCATGAAATTATGGCGTACAAAATAATTATTTCAAACAAAAAAATCTATAAAATACTTCGTTGGCAATCGAAATCTGTATTTATTTAGACATTATATATTATGTTAAAAACATTGGACACCAAGTCCTAAAAATAAAAATGCAAATTTTTAGTAGTGTTAAGGATCTATCTCTCTTACTAATACCATCTCACCACTAGTGACCCGTGAAACAGGTAAGCACCGAATAAAGGTTGCCGGCGAAGGCAGAGATGACGGTGCTATTATTTTGTATACGTCATCAATTTAAATAAAAATCTGATCCTGACCGGAAAATCACTGCCGAGTCATTGACTAGGGACTAAACTTAGAGTAAAATTAAGATGGCAGATCTTATGAATTTCGTAATCGTATATCCGCGTTGTATCGTAACTCCTTAGCCTATACCATGGCCACTATCTTCTTGAAGACGGATCTAATTCTAGTGTCGCGCAATGATTATCATTAACTTACAATTTTATTATAATCTACAATAGCTAATAGTCTATAGATGGCGTTTTGGACAATAATAATAAACAAATCGGAATATTGTAGAAAGAACAACTACCAAAAATAACTTCATGTTGTTGAGATAAGAAAACATAAATAATTTCAGATCTACTTAGCTGCTAGAAGAAACGTAATGAAAGAGTGAATTTAAATACAATTTCTACGAGAAATACGACAATAAACTATGTACATTCGATATTTTGAGAAACGAACAAATTTACTTGAAAGGATTGTAACGAAACGAACGAACGAACGGTTAAATTAAGAAGAATGGTTTCATTAGAGCTGGGAGAGTTGCTGTTGGCACTGCTCCAAAATGATAATGCAAGGAAAACGCTAAAAACCTGATCACTCTAAGAGCCTACCTTATTTGAATCTGTAATTTATAACTATTGATATTAGAATTGAGTACGTAGTTTTGCGAATAGTTTCAACGGTTTATATGCTTTTCTCTATCGCTTATTTGGTTTCTAATAATTGAGAAGGTATCGAGTGCTGCGGCATTGATTTTTGACATAATGAAAATATTGAATGTATACGAGAAGTGAAGTTACAATTCAACTATTAACGGAATTGGTGCTCTTTTTTAGGCGCAAACCTGCCAAAAGACTGCGCTGTTTTACAAACTGCTAATATTGGGACAATCCGTGAATTATATGTTATGAATTTTCATTTCGCGGGCTCTTTACTGCATTAGACTTACGTTACATATATTAAATGTAACCCACGACCATTATTTAAAAAGATTATGGGAACAGTAACTCGTATGGAAAATGAGCAGAAAGGACTCATCTTAAATATGTTTTAGTATTGTCTAATATATACAGGGTATTTTATATTTTAAAATTAGTTGATAGGTCAATTTCAACCGCCTGCAAAGGTCCTTGCATTTTATTAGACTTTTCATTTGTGTATAACTCAAATAATAAAAGCGTTATAATTTTCTTGTTTGTTGTGTGCTTCTCATGTTCCTTTATGGTTTTAAATACAATTTCACTTAATATAATTTGATATCAACTTACCTATGGCATAAAGAATATTAGCTTCAGTACTACTATTTTTTCACGACAAGAGAACACGTATGTGACTTTGATTAGTGATTAGATTTAAGTTATTCTTACCTTGAACCGGTGTGTAGATATTCATATACAAGCAGTCTTCGCTCTGATTTTTCAGCCTTGGCAGCAATCTTCTCAAGTACTCTAGTCTGCCTTTAGGCATCCTCTCTAGAGCTAAGGTTTCGTTGGAGATATCTGGCAGTCTTTGAGGGCAAACTGGACCCATCTGGTCAACCGTCCTGATGTCGTCCCAAGGCGCGGGGGCTCGAGTTGGCGCAAACCTTTGGACAAATATGTGTGTGAATTTACAATCGTGGGACCAACAAACCAGTAAACATTATTTTGTATATAAATGTAAATTGTTGGTGTCGTCAAAACCGGCCAAGTGCGAGTCGGACTCGCGCATGAAAGGGTTCCGCACAAGATTTAATTCTATGCAGCTACTAATTAAATATTTTTTCAAATAAACAAGTAAGGCGCTACTATAATCCACTATTATGTCGTAAAAATCTAAAAAAATATAAAAAAACGAGTCATGTATTTTATTTTAAATATAATTTTAATTTGATTTATTTTTAGCAAATATTGCAATACAAAATACGAGTATGGTAGAATTTCAAACGTCTAATTGATGTCATTATTAGGATCGAGAAAAAAAAGTATATAGTAGGAGAGTCTTCTTAATATTTGCTGTTATAGCGGCAACATAAATACACATTCTGTGAATTTTCTACCTATTACGGATCATGAGATACAGCCCACTGACAGACAGAGGGACGGACGGACAGCGGAGCCTTAGGGTCCTTCAAGTACGGAACCCTAAAAAGTGACTCAGTAGGTAGACAGCACAATCTACCTATATATTACAATTTTGATGCCAATTAATTTACTAAGTATAGAGATTACATGTCCTCTGTCCCTGACCTGTATGACATTACATAAAAGTCAGTCCCAATCTAATTACATGTCAACTACCTAATTGCGGAGAGTAATTTAAATTGCTTTCAACTCACGAAATACGTAGACAGTAATATATAATTCATAAACTGACTGTGAAGAGAGAAGCTTTGTTATTCGAGAATATTTAATGTGTGTCACATATTGTTACATGTTTGTTTAATGTACGAGTTTATAATTTAGTGTTATTATGTGTTTTTGTGACATCAGTTTGTCTAAGTACTCGTATGTATTATCGGAATTCACTCAGGATGCTTCAATACAAAATTCTGTAAAGAAAATCTGGCTTTGATACTACTTGATTACTTAAAACAAGGTAGATTTAAAATTTAGCAAAATGAAGAAAAAATCTGTTTGTAGTATGAACAGTAAATAAGGCACCGATATATAAGGGAATAATATTTTCTCTTTAAACAAATCTAAATTTTGTAGGCATATTTATTTTCAAAGTCAACGTTATTTATCGAGAGGCACGGCAGTGCCCCCACCAAGTCTTTCAGAATATTTCCTCTAGTAAATCCTTTTGTAAGTATTTCCTAGTCTAGCTTTAATGTTTCCAATCTCGGCTTCCCAAGATGGCAAAATTTTTGTTCATAACTAAATCCCAGTTGATCTCGAGAAGTGATAAGTGATATAAATATTTTTTTTTCTTCAAACTTATACTGAAAAGCCCTAGTATGGTTAGTTTCAAGACTTATAAAACTCTTACATCATTGAATAGAATAATTCATACCTGTTCGATCCAGTAGGTGGCGTTGCGTACGGCACACCCAAGTACGCCTCGACCGGCTTCAAATATTTATGCTGATCCATCGGCAAGATCACGCCTTGTAGCTTTCCGTATCTCGTACCTATTACTCTAGTACGGAGCATAGAGTTCCTATTACCAGTGTAACTGTTACCGTCCGATTTTTGAGTTACTAACAACACTATTATTATCACCAACTTCACTTTTTCCCTCAATTCTAAATTCAAAAGTTTTCTTCTAAAATTTAATGCGTTCTCCTTTGTCGATTTGTTTTTTAAATTCGTTTCTATTTTCAAACAGTACTGTTTTATTGAGTTACAGAGGTGTAGCGGCAGTCTATCGGCAGCCATTTTCTGTGAATATCACCTTTGCGGACCCATTTCTCTATTCGGTCTCCGTTGTATCTTGTTCCAATTTCATCGGTTGTGTGTTTACGCCATCTTTGTTTGTTTTGCCTTCGAATCTACAATTCGTGTGTGGGTACACGGCGTTTAGTTTTCACCGACATTTTTATACCTGGAACAAAATAAAAGAAATTTCAAATTGGATTCGATAAAGGTAGGTAAATTCTGTACGTGTGCCAAACATACTCGTTTGATACACAGTTTTAAGAACAATAATAATAATTGATATAAATAGGCCAGTGTTTCCATGTACTATATTATAAAAACTATGCTATATTGTACAGGCGTGGGCGGAAAAGCAGGTCTACCGTTTTGTTCCGTTAATTTTCTTGTAACTATACCGTGTAACAAATAGGAGCAAATAAAAGTATTTTTATTTATTTATTTATAATTTTCGTTCCGTGATTTAATTTCCCGATGGATTATTTTAATATGAGCTAGAGTTTAATACAATTCTGTCTAATCGTGTTCGACAGGCTTGGGCAGCAATTAAGTGCTATTTTGTTGAGTGAAATTAAGCAATTAAGCAATTTGTTGTTTATAAGCACTCTCGTGAATAGCTTTCAACAGCCTTCATCTACGTTCATTGTTCATAGAAATATATGACGAATAAATTTTGTGTCAGATATTTAGATACATAAGCGTATTAACCTATCACATAGAAAGACGAAATAAAATTATACTTATATCTCACAGATATAATGAACATTTGACTCATAAATATCAAATTTAGATTTAAAGCGTTTATCACTAACTTGTGAAGAGTTTCAGTCTCATTAGGTTTACTATAGTAATGTCACATTATATCAAAGTGAATCATCGTGTTCTTAGAGCAGCTTTATCTCGAAATAGGTTTACTTAATATTACAAAATCCGCAGTAGTTAGCGTTAAAAACGCTGTTATTAAAAAAATTCTTTAGGAAGCAGCAGCTACAATATCTTTATTATCTCATTTCGCGCAAGAGAAAAATGTCGGAGGGAACTTGCCTTTTGTAACCGTGGCCAAGTTGAAAGCAATCGGCCTAATTAAACTTTCAACGAGAGGAAAAGAAACAAAGCAATCAGTCGTGCCAACTCTTGTAAAATGTAAGGTAATTGTTGTTTGAGATGTTTGCGCCGCGGTGTTTAGGAAATATGTTGCTCTGGTAAGATAAGTCTTAAGCTTTTTGACTGTATAGTGTTTTTTTCTTCAGTACAGTACCACAGTAATGTACCATAGACTAAGAAAGCCAAATAGCTCAAAGCTTTCGAAGTGACAATCCTGAAACATTTTTTAACTGAACTTATTTTTTTGATACTTGAAACTTATTGGCACTTACTACAAGATACGACCAATCCGAATCTCGCATACATATTAGTACAATTTGAACCCAATCCGAAAAATTTCCGAAAAAATCCGAAAGCAGACCAAAATGAAACAAATCTGGTAATAGGTAAGTTTTTTCTTCATTCGGCTATTAATCCCTCACTGTACATTTTTTACATGCTGTGTATAACTGGATAGGCTTCAAAAAATCAATAAAAATGTTGCGGTTCTTGTTTTTTAATACGGTGAATTACGGTGCGAAAGTGGGATGGATTTACAGACGCAGGTTTACGCTAAAATAGATTGATAGCATAACGAAGCGGTGTGCGTATCTAAAATCTACGAGTATGTGTAGTTGTTTCCGATGGGTTTGTCTAATATAATCGGTAACATAAGTCATCTGGTTCCACATGAGTGTTACGTTAGGCTGACTGTACATTGTGATATGAATGGTGCACATAAAAAGACGGATGGGGTTGCCAGCCGAGTCGCGGAAGAATCGCATGTTCCCCAAACTTGGTGAGTAAAACAATGGTGAGAGAGGGACACTGGAGGGGTTTTAGAGGGTGGAAATCCAGCATAATTCGACGTATTTCCCCGAAGCGACGAATGTCTTTAAAATATTTCGCAAAAAAGGCCGACTTTACATAGGGTCAGTTACTGATGTCACTACAGAAGTCAGTCAGTCAGCCAGTCACTGAACTAACTTGAAATCAATTTACACTAGGGAAATTCTGGGTCAGCACTGATTCGCCTTGAATTCAAAGTCAGCTTATGAACCATAAATCCGGTCTGAGCTTTCGTCATTGATTGCCACGTTGCACATTACATGCCTTAACCACCACGCTTGGCAATCTGATTCGTGATGCCAATAAGATTTTATTATTTTTATTATTAGAGAAACTAACCTTTGAGAGTGGAAGCATGGTCGCTATGAAGCATCACGTTAATAATGCGCTGGATATGTTGACTATCATCACTGGAATTCAAAAGCTATTAGCTCTGATGTTAGCTAGTAAGGCTCAGCTAATTAATCATTGTATTTCTTTCACTAGTAACTAAAATTAGTCAAACTGTAACTAGATGGTTGTCTTACGCTAAGTTCTTGCTCAATCCCAAAAAAAATTTTAAAAATGTCTGAAATTGAAATGTGAACTACTACAGTTTTGAAAAAAGTGCTTATGGCAAAATATTTTTGGTCTGATCCCTTGTACAAACACGGTATGTTAATTTTATCCATCGGTACTCGTCGGAGTTCTGCAAAATGAGATAGTCTAGATTCCACAAGGAATTGACTGTACAAAGAAACGATTTTCTGATGCAAAATGCTTTGCTCCTTAAAAATACAAAGAAAACCGTGAAGACTGGCGTTATGAGTGCCAAGTGTTCTATATTCTATGCTCTTTTTAGGGGTCCTTTCTCGGAGAGTCTTAACGTCGCCTTATTGTTATAGAGAAACATCGTCTCTCAATTTGTTTGTTTCAAGAACATATACACTTTTGTCGGAGGTACCGAGCTTTTTTATGGGAAAAGAAGAATCTGGAATGTTAATGTTTTTTGAACATATACATAATTTAATCAAATCAAACATGTCTGTATCATAATATATAACATGTTCCCAATTAAATATATAATATAAAATTAAATGGCGTTCAAAGTCTTTCATAACCCAGTGTTCCAGTGCATCATAGTTTATCCCGGGAAAGGTGTAATTAACTAATTTCAACGTTGATTAAATCGCGGGCATTAATCAGCTAGTATTAAGTATATTTCTTTTCTTATACTTAGCAATAAATACTAACTCGTTTTGTAATGCACAAATTAAAATCTTCAATTATATATCAAACACGATTCTAAAACAAACCAATACAATCTGAACTTTTATGACGTCATACAGCGTTTCAAGTTGTTTCGTGTAGTGTAGTGTCAACCGCGTACGTGGCCTAATGGCTAAATGTTGGATTCACAATCCGAAGGTCCAAGGTTCGACTCCTAATTGGTAACTATCAGTACTCGGTTTGATTGGTGGTAGGGCAATTTATATGTCCGCCTGGCTTGCTACCACCAAGTTACCTAAGTCTGCCGCCAAACAGCAGTGTTAAAATAGCACTGTTTTGTTTTGGTATGAAAGGTATCATTGCCAATGCCTCATTAGGCTGAGATGGAGGCTTGAGGTTGAGGCTTCCCTTTGCGCACGCTTACCATCCAACGGCCTTATCGTCACTTACCATCATGTGAGATGAAGGCCAAGTGTAAAACGATCATACATTAAAAAACGTTGAAGAGCGCGACTTTTCCAATGTTATTCAATTTATTAAAATACAAGGAGTAGTTCAAGAGACATGAGGTAAGATAAACATACATTTCCTCCTTAGATCATAACCCTCTATTTTGTTTCAATGCGGTCGGGTAAATTTTGCACGGATGTGCGCCTTAACATGGTATAACATTGTGTTTAAAAACTCTTAAATCGTTATCATCATAAAAATTCATACACACCGGTTTATGTGCGAACCAAACATAAATAAAGCCGCATTCATGCGATTTATTTAATTTAATATTCATAAGTTTCTTTTTGTTGGCGCTAAATGCTGATGATTTGGGCTGTGAATTTCGTCCGGGCCGGTACTAAAAACCGGATGAGCCATTCGGTACTGGCCGCTCGTTAGCCTGAATTAATTATAGCAAAAAAATGTTCACTTTTTTTCCTTCAGTCTGAGCATTGAATTTTAAACCGGCTTCAATACGGTATGAGTTACATCTCAGGCTTGATTGAATTGAAATTCTTATCCGTAACTACATTTTGGTGTGACGTGACGTTAATTATCGCCTATTTGAATTTGGAATCGCGCAACTTCTTTTACGATAGGCTCACCGCCGCTCGTTCTAGCTAGAAACTTAGAATTACGAACATCCATGTATTTTATGATAATCAGTACATTTATGAATAACTAATATGTGATCAATACTAATATTATTAACCTAAAAGTGAGTTTGTTTGTCTTTGCTTTACGTCGTCACCTAGAGTGACTATGTGAAATCGATTCTTTGTACATACATGAAAGACCGGAAAGACTTTAAGCTACTTTTATCCTGATTAAAGAAATAGCGTCGACGGCGCAATGGATAAAGCGCGGACTCTCTATCTGAGGGTACCGGGTTCGAATCCAGCCGTGTACTTATGAGGTGTTTTTCAATTCAAGTACATTATGCGATCGCTTAACGGTGAAGGAAAACATTGTGAGGAAGCCTGCATGTCTTGAACAGGCATGTGAAGTCCGCCAATCCGCACTGGGCTCGCGTGGTGGACTACGGCCCATACACTCTCTGTTGGAGAGTAGGCTTGAGCCCCTGCAGTGAGGACGTATATAGGCTGTTGATGTGAAACAAACAGTTCCTGTGGGATAACTTCTGAAGTCCAGGCAGTCGTAGGCTACGATGCAATATTAATTGTTATAACTTTTGTGTACAACGCAGTCTGCATCCATGCCATTGGTTAATACTAGCTGGCAATGTATCCTACAATTTTGAAAACTTATAAATAGTTTAAGCGGCTATCATTGCCCGAGTGAGCGAAGCGAACAAAGGTCTCCCATTCGACTACTAAGGCAAAAAGCTACTTTCTGTGTGTTTGTATGTTTTCCTCTACAGGTCACATTTCTCAACCGATCTTTACAAAACTTGGTACAAGTATATAGGCTCAACAAATTTTTGAATTTTTTTGTCGTCGGGTATTTTGATTGGGGGGGTACTTTCTTCAAAAGTGGTAAAAAGGGGGTACTGGATATCTCCGACATATGATATCCGATTTCAATGCGGTTCCTTATTATTTCAAAGTTTAGTTGAACTACAGAGTAGAGACAAAGTAAAAAATCAAAAAATTCAAATAAGTTGAAAAATTCAGTGCAAGAGTCAATTTTGACTATATTTTAATAGAACTGAATGGCTCTGAGGGGCAAAGTAAGTTTATGGTCGCGAGGTCTACAGATCACAGAGCCACTAGTTTACAGTGTCACTTAATTTCGTTTCGGTGTCGGGTTAAAAGAATAGTTTGACATCAATTGCTGCACACTCAACAAAGATAGGATAACCGTGACCGTGTATCCTGAAGTAAAGTTGTCTCCTTTTAACAAGGTGCATTCGTCATAAGAGCGACGAGTACTGCTTTATGTGATCAAGTTCAACGTCTATGTATACTCAATCTAATATCTTTGATAAAACCAGTCTGGAAAAGAAATTTTATCAACCAAATAGCGTTGGAACTTTAAGCGAAAAGATTGATCGGTTTGTCTATGTTCCATTAATATTTAATTTGAAGGGATGCTGGGTATGAATATTAATTCTGTATTTGGAACCGAGCGGGCCCGGCGACCCCGTTCTCAAACTCCGCATGGAATCACTTTTCGTATCAATCTTGTTTACCTACCTTTAGGTACAGTCAGCTATAATAGTTTTAAAATTGCCTATATTTTGCTCTATATCATTTCGAATCTTTTGCCCGGGAAGTACTTGTTAAATACTTATAAAAAGTCATTCTGTCTCTGTTCGACGATGTGTAGAAAAAATAAACAAACAAACTCAAACATATTTATGAAATTAGTTTCTTAGATTGTACTGAAATAGGACAACGATTTGAGATTTCACCTGATAGTAAGTGGAGATACGGTTCTATGAAACCAATACCCGGTATAAATAAATAAATATAGTTGAATTCATGCAGAAATTTCAATGCCTCAAATACTAAAAAAATTGTTATTCTACTTGCGATTTTCTTATGTCAACGAATAAAGGACGCTGTAAGAATTTTTGACTAACAATAAATAACTAGGTCAGACGCTTTTGTTTGGACACAACAAAATTACACCAACCATGTGTGTGTATTTTCGTTGACCTCACGCATTATTCGAGGCGGAATCCGTATATTTTTTACACATCCGTTGAGTATACGGAGTTCCCAAAATAAGCAATGAAATATGAATTAATGTTTCCAGTTAAGGATAACCCAAATTTCTGCTGACAGTACATATTAGTGGGAAGCGAGGACCCCAGGAGACGGTAAAGATGACAAATGACCCACTCGATATTCGTAGAGAATACTTACAATAAATCAATAAAGACCCCATTACTGGGCGAAGATATCGATGGAATGGGAAAATAAAGAGGTAACATTAAATGTTTGATTCATCGCCCTGTTACAATGCGGAAGAAGAATAATGGCGTCAGCGCATCGTTTATGAATGTTGAATGAGGACGGAGATAAATAATTTTCAAGTGGTTTCCGATCTTGGAGATGGGAGGGCCTTAAGTGGTCTACGTTCCTTCAAAATTATATTTATTGCACTACAGTCTTAAGGGAAAAATGAACCCTTATAGGATCAATTTATTCTCCGTATTGTCTGTTAATACCCTTTTCTCAAGACGCGTGGAGATATCATGTTGAAATTAATATCAAATACTCAAGTCTGCCATCTCTTGGATCTGTGTAGTTGAAAGCCATACATCGGGTATGTAATTTAGCTGCAAAGTTAAGATTGTTTTTCAATCAGAGTTACATTTTCGGTAGATAATTCTTGGATGGATATTACTGTACACATGATTATGATTTGTACGGATGCGAGTCCGACTCGCTTTTCTTATTCTTCACCCTTGCTTCTTCCGTTTGTAGGCTAAAAACATGTTTACATGTTTCGTAGGCTAAAAACGAGACTTTGAATT
Source organism: Carcina quercana (assembly GCA_910589575.2). Classification (NCBI taxonomy): domain Eukaryota; kingdom Metazoa; phylum Arthropoda; class Insecta; order Lepidoptera; family Depressariidae; genus Carcina; species Carcina quercana. The sequence continues at coordinate 1,757,659 of OU342429.1, read as the reverse complement.
CTGTTCATTGCTTGTTCTAGATAGAAATTGTGATGTCACCGGGCATACGAAAGAAGTCATTTAATTCCTTAAATGCGAAATGACGACCCGAGCTGCCGTGTCTAACAGTTGCTGTCTAGCTTATGTGTTGGAATTTTGTGAAAAGTCAAATTAAAAATGTTTTATTTACATAAACTCATAAATGTTACAATAAATAGTAGTAGGGACTACTTTTAAAATATAGAAATATTTGTGTTAGGTAGCCTCGCGCTAACAGATATAGTTATTAGTTTACGAGTATACAGTGGCACATAGTGAAAATTATTAAGATAAAGTAAGTATACATTTTAAAAAGAAATTAGGTTAGTTGTGTGTAAGTGTATGTGTTTAAGGTGAGAGAGGGTGCGAAGATTGTCTAGCGTATTGGCGGCCATATGCTGATTTGAAGGATTTTGAAAATGCTACTATGTCTCTTCTACGTTTTTTCAATAGCACTGGTCATAAGGTAAAGACTTGTGGAGCTTTAGTATGACTTTTATGACGTACAATTTTCTCACAGTCAGCAAATCACTAATTATATAAAGGTTATCAGTGGGGTACCTGTATGGTTTGGAGTACATTACCTTTAATGAAGACCTTTGCGCTCATTCAAGGTCTATTAAAGTCACTACTATGGCGCACACAACTTTTACACAAATGCTATTATGCGCTAAATTTGTTAAATATATAGAAATGACTTGTTTAGACTAGCCCGATCCTTGAACTAGGGCACGCTTTCTTTGAAATTCGATTCAAATACATACGTTTATTATTTACGGGTGACAAAAGATAAAATTAAACAACCATTTTGGGTTCCATCAATGTACTACATAAAAACAAAACGTAAAAAAAAGAAGAATAAAAGCTTGAAAGACAAAATAGAATGTAAAACCAAGAAGTTCGGCGTCGACAACAACGTTAATATCATCTAGAAAATTTGATATTTATTGAGATGACATAATTGTATCAAACTTCAACGAGAGCGTGCCCTTGTTCAAGGATCGGAGGACATATGACGGAGAATCAAATTAGACACAAAATATTTTATACACGTAGCAGCTACCACCTAAAACACACTCACACAGCCTCTTACTGCGATGACTCGATATAAAATGCAAAATTCACCATCGGGTGTATGACGCCGCCGGCCTGCTTTGATTTTGCGGCGGTACGAGTATCATTTGACTAGAGGCTCCGTGTACCAAGGCACTGTTTAACAAAGTCAACCGTATCTAAGCGAATAGATTTAATCAAATGTAACCAAAAAACTTCAGAAGCAAGTCAATTTACCACAAGTCAAAGACCAACAACTCCTTCCGAAATCAAACGACATTCCATAAAAACTGATCTAATATAAGATTCAGTGAACAACGCCTCCATCGTTATTCAATACAACGTCTTCGACACTCAGTATTTGTTTTTCCTATATTTTGTTCGAGAATTTCTCCACGAGAATTTCACCTCGGGTTTTCATAGAATATTATCTTGCATCCAGCTGAATACGAACAACAGTCACGCTTCGGTCGTAAATCTAAAGTGTTACATAATAATATCACCCACGCCGAACTGTGAGGCTCCAAAATTGAAATGTTATGCAAGGTTTCCAAAACTATGTGCGTCTATATCTTTTTACCCGCCTGTAGAGGAAGATAGAGGAAGCTTCGTGAGATTTTTAAATGGCATTTAAATTGCACATGGCCTTAGTCTCACATAAGGCCATTTGAAGGTAAACGGTGCATCCAGAAGCTTCAAGCTGGTGAGGGGCTGGTCCTGCTACCTTTTTACCGAAACACAGCAGTGCTATTAACACTGTTGTTTAACGGCCGACTTTGTTAACATGGTGTTAGCTAGCCAAGCAGACATAGAAAAGGCCATACTACCAACCAAACCAAGTACCGATAGGGAATCGAACCTGGGACCTCTGATTTGATAGGCAAGATTTTAGCTACGTTACGGAGGTGTTTATATATTTAAATAAGCTAATATGTTTGCAGGTGCCTACTAAAATCAGCTTGAAAGTATTTAAGTTCAAGACAGGTCCCCTTTAATTTATATTCAAAATACATTGCACTTCCAACAATAATTTCGAGTATAATTTTTAGGGCTAGTATAATGGTTTCTCGTGTCTTTGTCTGTTTTTAAACACCTCTCCGAGATGTAGACCACGTACGTCACAAATTTCATCAGTGGTTCAGCCGCTCAGGCTTAAAAAGGCAAAAAACTCATGAATTACTTTTACCTCTACATTTGTAATTAAGGAGGTATATGTCCAGCAGTGGACGATTCCCCATGATGATGATGAAATAAATGGGATTAAACTGAGGATGTTAACCACGATTAGTGTTTAAAATTCCAAATAAATGAAATATAATCCGAACTTTAAAAGCCTCTCACAACGTAAAATCTACTCGTAGCTAAACGAGAAAATATGAATACAGATAGAAATACATTTCATGTCAGAGCTAAAAAGGTTAGGAATTTTTTATTCTCTAAAAATGACACGAGTCTGTGCTAAAATGAGTCAACTGGGAGCCGTTTTACTTTCTCTTTTGTGTTGCTATTAATATTGATTAGGTTCTTGACTCTAGGCTATGACTGTGTAGGTACTTGTGTCCTTTGAAATAATTCGTTGTTGTTTTCTCTTCTTTTGACAAATCCGTCTTAATTATTACAAAATTTTAAATAATGAATTGTATATACGAGTTTATGTTTTTAACAATAAATTTATGAAACGTACTTATCCCGAACAAAAAATTAAATTATTCAAACCGGAATGAATCGGGAACTTTTTATTGATTTTTAAAAATATTTATGGTATAAAACTGTACCTAATTATGTCGCGGCTTTGACTAGCTTAGTGTGGTAGCAAAATATCAAACGTGTTCAAAAAACCACTGTCAATCTAATTTTCGAACACTTCGAAATAATGCGTCTTGAAGATCTAGATACAAAACGCCAAATCCGCAAGACACGACCAAAGCAAGTGTATAACTACACATTTAACGACGAAGGACAGCTGTACTGCGCTACTTGCGAAAAGACATTTAAAAACAAATTCGGTTTCGCAAGTCACTGCCGCGCACATGCCAGGAGGTAGCGTCGACGGATACGTCGTGGAGGACATCATCAATCTAATAAATAAAACAATTTACTAACAATGTGATGTTTGGAGAATAAAAGAAACCCAGGCTACTGCGAGTCAGTCTTGCACACGAAGGGGTTGGTACCACCGTATATACAAAATTTGACATAATCTAGGACAAACAACGTCGAAAAAAGACGTTTCTCGTATGTCATTCAATTTTCAAACAAAATAAAATAATATAAAAACATATGCTGTGAAAATTTCAAAAGTTAAATCCCTGAGAAAGACTGACGAACCTACTGACACACTGACAGTGGAGCCATAGTAATGGACGTAAATGGAGTGTCGTTGAGCTCCCTTTGGGTACGATACCATAAAAATGATCAGACTGGTTAGCCGTCGAAGCTGTTAGCGATGATGTAATACCTAAGTAGATTTGATTTATGTAATGCCATTACTGGGCTCAGATTTGTATATACCTGTAGAGCTTGTATCAATGAATCCGAGTATGATTTTTCTTATTAACTCTTATTTTCTTAGGATAGATCCAAGTTTTAAAAAAAATACTGCATTCTTGTATAGTGCAATGCTACTATGAAAGCTCAAATTGCAGACTAAAAAAAGATTATGGCTGTTTAGATAAGGCATGATGTGCTTTACGAGTATAATATTTGCAAACTAAAGTATTTAAGGAAAAGTTCTGCGTATTGAACAGCGTCAATTTTTAGAGTTACGTCTATATAAAGTGACGTTTTAAACAAATAGTTCCCTAACATTAATATTGAGTTATTTTGTGACAGTAACAAGATCAAATAAATTCTATATAATTCAGTAAGTTTAGAATAAAAGAAGCAACAGATGGACAGTTTAATTGGGCACGTAATGTAGTTATATCCTTTAGGAACACACTCTTATTGATATCTACGTGAATTAGCACATTAAGAACGGGTTAACGAACCATTTTATGGCAGCCGGCTAGAAACATTAAGATTAAATACACGGGAAAATGATTTTCATGACAATGCTATGGCGTAGCGTTTTCGCTCTGAGTCCCGCCATAAAATTTAATTCGTATTTTATTAGGACGTGCCAGACAAGATTTGAGTAATAAACTTAATATTGCTGCGCTATAAAGTCTACATTCAGGCCTGGATCTACAGGACCGACTTAAAAAAAGGCAAATGAATTGAATAATTCGTTCTTGATTCGTCCCTTATTTCTCGCTTTCCCAGTTTCGGAGACGGTAATTGAATTTTTCTTTTTTACGGCGACTTGATAGTCTGAAAGGTTTTTTTTTACTTAACGCTACCTGAGTTGACAGTCTTGTACGAAATAAAAGCGTTGTTAAATATTGAAAGCATTTGGATCCAGAAAAATCATGACTTATTCAAACAAAAGCAAACGTAAGAATAATAATTTTGTTATACTGTCTCTTGGAGACTAGGATTTCATTTCAATCAAAGAATCCAATAGCGATATTGACAGAGTTTAACTGAAAAGTAATGAAGAAAAGGAAACTTGTACGTGTTCAAATGGAGTGAAAGCCCGAAATATTCCTTTGTAATTTACAACAACAAAAAATTTATAAAGAGACGTACATGGTATCATCTCACAGCGGCGAGACAAAGGCCTATAAAGTACTTTGAGGTATGCAGAAAATATCGGAAAGGAATAAAAATCCATTCAAACCTCTTTAACGTTGGCCTCAGCTCCCGCTCCCTCGCCCGCTCCGCTCTACGAGGCCACAAAACACGAGACAACAGTTTTATGTGACAGGTACATGTATTTTAAAATGATTAACGCGTTCAAAAAGAAATAGAAACCGACTTCAATTGTCTTAAGAATTTGGTTTTTGTTGATTTTGATAAAGATCGATCAATTGATTTCGATAAAATTTATATGGGACCATCTCTGAAGTATGCTCTACCAAACAAAAAAAAGAATTATCAAAATCACATACACATACAAAAAAACATACGGATCGAATTGTGAACCTCCTCCTTTTTTGAAGTCGGTTGAAAAGTGGAATTAAACCGACTAGGCAAACTTGAACCATGCAAGGCCACATCGTCGCTTAAGGGTATATATAGCGCCAGTGGCGCTTCGTGTCGTTCGTACTTTTTTCAATATCTCTGCACTTTAGTTGAGGCAAGTGGAGAGGATGGGAGACAAGCGCTCAGCGAGGAGAGTGAACATGGCACACCCGGGGCTTTATTTTTGATTCGCTCGTGTGACATAGCTTCGTCGCACACGACTTAAGTCACGATCGACTACTAGTCGCATGGAAACAGGTTTGACCGTATTTTTGAATCATTCGCCTCAGGTGTTACCAATATAACTTAAAATGATTAATTTTATCCGTTTTACGCAGAAAAATAAAACCGGTAATTTATGCCAGGAAAACGGAACGCAAAGTTCATAGAAAAGTTCCTACTGTCAATGTCAATAAGTGGTAATGTCAGTGTTCGACGATGACGTTTAGTCCACAGACTAATATATGTACCGTTTAGTCTATCGCTCGCCTCCGCAAAGAGTGATCCCGACCACTCGTTGCAGAAGAGCGATTCAAAAATTCCAAATTTCATAAGTTGAACGAAAATCTGTAGAAATCGAGCGCTCGCGGCGCGTAGAGCGAATCAAAAATAGAGCCCCCGGTCGTACGACGACTGATCGGACGACTCCGGTATCGCTGGTGCGATATCATCGCGCGAGACGTAGGGCAGCTGGTCGAATATGGAGACTGGCGCCGGGTGGCGAATAACAGAGAGGAATATCGTGAAATAGTTTCAAGATCTACTTTGGGTCACTGAACAATCCGAGTAAGTAGCAAGCGTTGTCAATTGCTGATTCCATGAAACACCTCTTAGATCATCGGGTTATGTAACACCACCACCATGTAAACTGAACGAAATCATTCCAAAACAATGGTATATTTTTGTCAAAGCAATACGTTGCATAATAAGACAAAAGGTTTTATTGAATTCTGTTTCAAACACATAAGGTGGACCCTTATCAACGACGTTTGCAATCTTTCAGTATCAATACGTATTTTAGGTGCTGTGTAGTTACATCTTTTTTACCTATCAACTTTACTAAGCCTAGACCTAGAGAAAGTGGACATGTGTCTGACGGAAACTGCTTGCTCGATCAACTATACTCGTACTTCGATCAGCTATTTCGATTATCCGTTACAATGGGATCGAAGGAAAAACAAAGAAACGAACTTTCAAACATATAATACAATAAGTAGATTGTGTTAGGTAAGTTTCTTATTTAAAAGAACCCGCTATAAACGAACGCCAGTTCCCTGGCCCGAGTTCCGTGAAGATATATGAGTAATTGAATCGATGTACGTTGCCCCTAATACGCATGATATATGGAGCAATTCGCCTAAACCTCTCACTCACTGTAAGCCGTTGTCATAAAACGTAGAATTGGATTGTTGGCAAATTACTGAGGTGTAGCTGGAGATTCAGAGACAATTAAATTGCCAGATCCTCCATTTATAGTGCTAAAGGTGGGTATAAATTACTGCAATAAACAACAAACCTAGGTAAATCTCAGAACTCATTACACCTTGTTACTTATGTTGAAGTATTTAAGTCTCTAGGTTAAGAGACTGATGACCGTTCAAAAACATTCTTTTGGCATCTGTTATAGAACTTTAAAATGGCAAAAAAGTTGCTTAGCTAATGACAGGCTAAAATATTTTAAAAAGGTCTCATTGTCGGAGAGAAGACATCTGCTGAACAATATGTTTCTCTAGAAGTTGGTGGGTGGTGTGCTGGATTGTCCTCTGCTGCTGGACAAAGTTTACTTTCGTATACCAGACAAGTTACCACGTCCTGGTAAACACTTTTTATTCAGCGAAACCTCTACAAGGACAAATCTTGGACATCACTTACCACTAAACAGACTTGTGTGTCCGTATAACCAGTTCACCAAAACTAAAGATGATATTTTCCATAACAGTAAATTTAAATTCAAAAACTTATTTCTTGTAAACTGTAAATATTCTATTGTTTTATTATTTTGTTATCGTTCTTTTAATTTCATAACGTTCTGTTTATCATGTCGTTGTTGCCTGTAAGTAGGATAGCATTTGGCTATACTATTAAATTTGTGTCAGTTAATGTATATCCTGTAGGTGACATTATAAAAAAAAATGTATGCACAAATGCATGGCTCCATTTATCAAGCTATACATTTTAAGCTTATTCTTTCTACATATGTTCAGACTTTATACAAACCATAGTTTTGCAGATAGTAACACAAAACTTTAGCGGAAATTTTTCGTTTGCATATCAACGTATAATTTATCAGTTTAAGCTGACCTTTCACTGTAAGGAAAGGCAATGGGGAAAACATCCGATGAGAGGACAGTTGCTACAGGTCTAACGAATAACTGAATCTGCTCCTGAGGTATGCGAGCGGTACGGGAGGGTGTGTTTACGGAACGTCAATCGAGGCATAACTTAGTCACGCGTCGTTTGACGTTCCGTAAACACACACCCATCTGTACCACTCCCATACCTCAGGAACACACTCAGTTATGCGTTAGACCTGTACTATGTACCTCTTACACTTTAAAGTGAACCCCAGGGTAGTATGAGACACATGAAAGTGGTGAGATACGTAAGCCTCGGGGGCACCGGCCACAGTCACCAGTGGTCGGTGGTTGGCCGCTACAATTTGTAACCCGCTCACTCGCTGTAGAGTGTGGGTGTGTATGGCCATTAGGCAGGCGTTTGGCTCGTGGTGGCCACAAGAGTATGCTATAACTCCCTACTAGTCTAAAAAGCGTGTGAGTTGCTTGTCGCTGGTCACCTGGTACCTGCGGCTCTTTCGCGCTCGGCAAAATAGTTCATGTCATCATCCGAACCCAGCGGTGCAATCCACTTCGGACAATGATCAATATCGAATGACGTCAGAAAAAACATTCGTGGGTTGTAAGGTTGTCAGCATTTATGTGCTTGGTGAATTGCTTCCCATAATAGATGAATACCATGACTTCACACTGTTATTGCGAATGCAATGATTGAGAAACCATAGGTGTGATTTACCTTTATTATTGATTTTAGAGATTTTGTAGGAACCCTCTAGATATAAGTAGAAAAACGAGGTTCGATTTCTGTGGTGTTTCAACAGATAAATTAATACAGCAATTTGTATATTTCATCTGTCAGATTTTAAGTAAGGGTAAGAACTTAATGATCGAGCGATAAAAAGAAAACAATGTTTTCTATTTGACGAAAATTTGTAGAACCATAGGTAACAGGGCGCCGGTATCTGTTTATACCTACAGATAATGTTTAGGAATTTTAATTGGCTTTGTTAGCTTAATATTCAAAATTGTTTGAGACTATGTTTTCATTGATTGAATTAAGGGGAAACCAAACAATGAATAAAAATAGGGTAAAAGCTTTCCGAGGCTGAAGTTCCAAGTATTAACAATGGAATTTGCTGTTGTTGTTTTTGAGTTATCAGGCCTATTAAGTTATTTTGCACCTAATTATACCTTCAGCCTTCGATTAAGCCTAAGCACCAAATAAATCCAAATGACCTTTACCTACTGTTACTAATGTTATTCGTTTCCAATTTGGGTTACAAGAATGCTTCGCAACAATTATGAAATTGTGCTTCGTAAAGCTTATCAGAATTCAGAAATAGCTTAAAACCAAAATAATTACGACTCGGCCGCACGCTTTCCATAATTTTATTCAAACAGAAATTCATTAAGGTCATTTTTATCTACAAGGCCGTTGGCTTCGAGATCGTTAGCGCTTTTCCTTTAGCCAAAAAAGTGAAATTCTACTAATTTATATTTCGCTTTATTACATTCATTGGGATGGAAAATGAATGTTTTATTAAAAACTGTCAGAAACAAACACTAATTTAAATACTCCAACGAAAAATTAGTAAGTTTGTTTCGAATTTTCGTTTGGGCTATTATCGTGGCGTTGGTGGCTTTCCGGGCGGTAAACTTTTATTTTGCAATATTAAAAGGACTTAATTGCGGTCCCTTTTAGAGCCTCCGCGAATGATTCAGTGGACAGGCGTCGATAAAATTCGGAGTAGTAAAAGTAAACTACCAATTAGCGAGAACCGTAAAAAAAGAAGTTTCCGCTAAAGACACATGCACGTGTGCGTGTTTAAATTTCTGTGCGTAAGGAAATATTTATATACTTATGTAAAAACAACATTACATGCACAAATCCATCTGCAAATCGTGGTAATTATGAAAAACGTTTGACGTGCCGATGTATGAGGGAGGTTCATGTCAATATGTAGCCGATTATGAAACAAATATTGCCGTATGGTATAGTTTATGATAGGATTCTCCCATGGCATCCCTTGGGTCTTGAAGAAGGAGACGAAGGTTCAGATGATGAGCAGCACAATCTACCCTTACCGATTATCGCGAATCAAACCATGGGAAGTTTGTTTTACGTGGAGAGCAGTCAGTTTTAATGATGCTGAAAAAGTTACAATTAAAAAGTTATCTGTAACAAGTAGTAATTCAACTCCGAGTCAACTTCTTATTCAAATATCCGTTTATTCGATAAATGACTGGAAGCAAAAGTGTTGAACGACATAGAAAATGCTATAAATACCACATAAATTTTCCTTTAACGTAGGGCGACAATATTTTGGCAGTTCGGCACTGACTCAGCTGAAAATCTTGCAGTTAATATCGGGATAAAAAGCCTTCCCTTCTCGTCTGGCAAGCGCAGAAATCCGCAAAGTAATGCCCCCCTTAAAAGCAGAAACGGGTCAAGATGCACAGTAGGGTTTTGCGCTTATATAACTTTACGCTTATGGTATAATAAAAACGGCACAAATCGTCGAAAAGCAGTATTTGTAGTAACTTTTGAGTGCTTTTAGCTGTTTCGTAAATTACTGCGTAGAATTTGAGCGATGGAAGATGTCGATTTCTTAAGCCAAGGGATCAGGACTGCTATAAGCTAATGTTGGCACAAGTCAACTGTACATGCACTGTCTGCGACAGACATTTTTGAAAGCCAAGTAATCCTTTTTTTGTTGAGAAAAATATGAAAGTGTCAAAGTTTGTATTTTGAATTATTACATGGTACTATTTTTAGATAACGTGTTGCGATGGTTCATTTTCTTATAAAGTCCGTGTACTTCAGAAGCTAAATATGAAAATCAGTTTTTTTTTCTTATGGAACATTATTCAAATGTTTTATTCTAAGCGTATCAAATGTCAACATAAAATCAACATATCATAATGAAAGTCTATTTGTGTTTGAGCTCTATTTTTTGAGTGAAATTTCAGATTACTTTTCTCAGTACAATTTCACTAATAGCTGATTTAATCTCTTATTCAATTTGCATCTTATTAAAACTAGAGGTAGTAAAACTAGGATTGTATAGCTCAATCCAGGCAGCAGCGTCTAGAAAATGCCACTGGGAGTCATATATTCTGGAATAATAACAAAACCGAGAGAAAGAATATTTGAGTTTAGATTGAGCGTGGTCAAAGTATTTTTGGTTATTTATTTGCATTAAAGTGTGAGATTGAAGCGATTTTCATCTGATTCAATTTCTTTTAAAGAAAAAAATATTTCTTACCTCATCAAACAATCTTTACTTCTACTTTCATTGAAAAAGTAATACTTTTTTTGTTACATTTGATATAGTGAACAGACAACATAACATTTTACGAAATAAAATAATCCATCATCATCAGCCGGGAAACATCCAGTGCTGGACATAGGCCTTATTCATGGTATGCCTCATTGACCGGTCCCCAAAATAATCAAAACGAGTTTGTTTGTTTGATCTTCCTTCCCGACGTAACAAGGGTCATAAATATTTATTTGTTGATTGAAAAAAAAAGAAAAAAAATTGACATGTAATTATTTTAGCATTTAATTTTGATATTGTATAACTTTGATACTAGACTTATTCATGTTCAAGATTGTATATACTAATTTTTGTATGCTGATGTGTGGCGAATCATGTGAAACAAAATTTCTATTGTCTGTACTACCATCGTTGTAACCATGATTTTATGCAAATAAAGAATATAATAAAAAAAGACGCGTGGCACTCGGGGACTGCCGCGGTAAAGCTATTGCATAGCATTTTGTATCAACTTATGCAATTATAATTATTTAAGAAAGTTTTAATAAGAAAAGTTTTTATGTCACGAACATAAATATCCCCACCACAAAAATGGAAATTAAATTACAAACAGGAAAACAAAATTAAATCAATATTTAGCTAACATAACGGATTTGCTTTGCTATATCAAATTACATACTATTATACTTAATAAATTATAAAACAGTAATACGTCTAATCGCACGCACACAACGCCGTGTCGAAGACTGCCGAACTGAAACGACGTTAGACGATGCACGGCCTTCAAGCCACACCTCCGTGCCCGTCGGAGTGGGGAGCGTGAGGTTTTTTCGTTACGGAATTTCTCGATTCGGTCCCCGCGCTCAAGGCCCGCGATAGAAGCTATGCAAGTAATCAAAAGCCCGAAAAGTACATATTCTACTTTTCCGTTGGGGTAATTACAAAGTCAACCCGAAGGAAGTCGCAAACAAAAGCTAGTTAGTAATTATTATTATAATTATTTTTTTATATCAGACAAAATCTATATTTTTGTCAGTAAATAAAATAAAGTCAATTTTAACCTGGAGTTACTCGTAGTAATAAGCTCTAATTTACACAGATGTCTATTGGGCAGATCAAGAACAAGTAATACATTAAGCTACAATTATTTGAAATAGATTGGCAGATGTGTTTTATGTATAAATATTTGTTTTTAGGATCCATTAGAAATGTTTACTGACACAGCTGACAGCCCTAATGGCCGCGCACTTTTATTGCCTTAGACTCATTTTTAAGCCGAGAAGGTGCTTTTAAGCGAATGAAACTAGTTAGTAATTATTATTATAATTTTTTTTTTATCAGACAAAATCCATATTTTTGTCAGTAAATAAAAAAAGTCAATTTTAACCTAGTGTTAGTAATAAGCTCTAATTTACACAGATGTCAATTGGGCAGATCAAGACCAAGTAATACATTAAGCTAAAATTATTTGAAATAGATTGTCAGAGGAGTTTTATGTATAAATATTTGTGTTTAGGATCCATTAGAAATGTTTACTGACACAGCTGACAGCCCTAATGGCCGCGCACTTTTATTGCCTTAGACTCATTTTTAAGCCGAGAAGGTGCTTTTAAGCGAATGAAACTAGTTAGTAATTATTATTATAAATTTTTTTTATCAGACAAAATCCATATTTTTGTAAGTAAATAAAAAAAGTCAATTTTAACCTAGTGTTAGTAATAAGCTCTAATTTACACAGATGTCAATTGGGCAGATCAAGACCAAGTAATACATTAAGCTAAAATTATTTGAAATAGATTGTCAGAGGAGTTTTATGTATAAATATTTGTTTTTAGGATCCATTAGAAATGTTTACTGACACAGCTGACAGCCCTAATGGCCGCGCACTTTTATTGCCTTAGACTCATTTTTAAGCCGAGAAGGTGCTTTTAAGCGAATGAAATTTTTATAATCTACTACTCTTTTTTCCAAGAAAAGCGACAAGTAGTTAAGCGCTATAAATAAACAATCATAAAGAAATAGCTTTTTCAAACATTCTGCTAAAGCTGTGCCATTAACGGATTTGCCCTTTTTGCGATGCGGGACTGAAGTGGTCTCAGAAAACATGAGTGCTCTTTGTCCTAAAAAGGTTTTCAAGTACCGATTGAACGGCTTGACATGTTTTAAGAGAATGTCAATTCTTTCATCTTAACTAGACAGTAATTTACCGCCAGAAGAACATAAAAATTAAATTAAAATCATTTTATTATCAGATATCAAAGATCCATATAATTGTTAGTACTGCTTATAACTATGTTAGTAAGTATATGTCGCAACTGAGTTTGTCAAACTATTTACATGTCGCATAATGGGACAGTCAAATTTCCAGGCTATGATGTTCACATAGTAAGAAGCCCTACCATGAAATCAAGCTAAGTAAGAACCTCGTGTTGAAGAAAAGGTTTTACTGATCATTCAACAATTTATTCGTTATAAAAGTGTTCTACCACACACTATCTATCAGTGCTTCCATTCTACAACGTGAACTAACACCAGATATTAATTTCTCCCGTTCTCAAGACAAACATCTCGTATTACTGGGCTCCATTAACTGAACAAAGAGTGTGTTCCTCGGCGTATGTCGTAAACAATGCGTTTTTAATTATATCTCGGAAGATAAACAATGGACGTAGCCTGGAGATTGTTGTTCTGACACTAATGCTAGCTTTTAGAAGCGACAAGGTCTTTTTATATAGAACACTGGCGTAGTTGACTTTTCATTTTAGTTGGTGCTGTATTATTTATACATCATTACAATAAATTAGAAAACAAAATAAAACTTAAAATACTCAGATCAAGAACTAAAAGCCAGTCAATTGCGAGCCGGACACGAATAGTTCCGTACAGTGCACAAAATTTTTTAAACATTTCATTACTTATAATCAAAGCGGGTTTATACTCTGTAAATGTGTGAATAAACTTACGTAAGCTTCCGATCCAATGGAATACCATTACTGTTGCAATATTTTATTATTTTTACAATTTAAATAAAACTACTAGTGATTTATCACATACAGGGTATGGTGTCCCTTGATCTATGTTTGGAACAGGCTAGGCTCCTCATATTTTCTTGCAAGTGTATTTTTGAATGAGGATAATATAATGTTTAACTTTTATTGTGACGTAGCCCGACTGTAAATAAAATACGTTTTTCTTTTTTAATATACCTACATCATTACTAAGATGTTAAGACATAAAATAAATCTATCTAAACGTAGGTCCATTGAAGAATAAATGGATGGAAAGCCAACAAATAACATTGTGCTAGTAAAATCGGGAACAAATATCCCCGGACAGCGCGAACAATGTCCTCAATCTTTTATTCCAGTTATACACGGTTGGTTCTTTCAGGCTATATAACAAAATATAGATAAAAATAAAGTTGTGTCACATAAATCTTGACTCAATTACGTTCTAGTATTATATACTGTTCGTGACCTAACCAGTCATTGTGTGGCAAATATATACAAAATTTCTAGATTACTTTCTTTGTTTTTTGTAGTTCCCATTTGTTCCAACGAACTTAACATATCACGACATCATTGTAAAATTTAGTTTCCCTTTTTCCCGTTATTTTCCATAGAAACATAAACTAGTTTTTAACTGAGCTTACTTATCTCATTCATGTATTAGTTTTTCGTATCTTATTCATTACAATCAATACTAAACTAAGTCACCATGACAAAGAATATGAGTATACTACTACAATCAAGTAAGTAATAATAACATTTACGGAACAATTAAGACTGTATTGAGCGCTAGTGGCGCCCTCATTTGCTCTTTTCTAAATTTCTTTACTATCATACAATAATTCTAAAAAACAAGCCGTAATTTGCAGTAATTGCTTATTCGCGGTTTATCGATACGTTATTGAATAATATTTCAAATCTGTGCAGTTTACGATCAATATATAAAGCGGTTAAAAGTTCAATTCATAGAAGCTGCCACGATTCTAAATATGAATCCGTCGTATCTCTATAAACTGTAAATCAGCAATGACTAAGGAAAGTCCGGCTTGGTTTCTAGAATGATTGTTTATCTGATAAGAAATTTGAAGAAAAACCAAAAAAGAGCAGATCGCTACTGTCGCACTGTGCAGTCTTAAGAAATAATAATGCTGTTTCAAATGCGGTCTATACTTGGACACGAGTTAATTAAGTCAATGAATATTCGAAATATATATAGAAGATTTCTAGAAGAAAATCACATTTTTATTTTTATTTTATAATGCAAAATCATTCTTTTTTTGTAGTAATAACTTTTCAATTGTGTCATTTCATTGACGCCTCTATGCTTTTCAGTTTAATCTTACCTGTTTTGTGCATTTCTAATGCTTTTTTTTACAAATAAACTGGACCAAAACATTCAAAAATGATAATCAAAGCAGTTTTACTTGATAATGAACTTTAAAATCAGAAGTATACAAGTCCAGGCTCCACACATTCGCGGAACTTGTCATTTCTCATCATTTTAATATGATGTATTATGATGACGTAATGACTGTAGTACACTGCATACGTTTTGTGTCCCACAGGAAGGAGCTGGCGACCGACCTCCGATGCGGGGCTTCGTATGATTGCCGGAAACGGCTTTGGTTTTGGCATGTTGCCAGATTGTATGCAAACTAAATGTGAAATCTTACTACCAACATACCAATTAGTTATATGTTTAGGATTGTTAAGACGATCCACCTCCATCAAAGTTTCATTCTTAATTTCTGTTGCCACAATCTTTTACAAAATAATAGCTGGATTTGTGTAGTAACTGTCTAAAAATAGGTCATCAGTTTGTGATGTCGCGAAATGAGTATTATTAACATACAACTTTACAGAGAATCACAATTTTCATTTTAGACACTTTTTTTCGATTATTGTTCAAAGCGCCATCTATGAACCATAAGCTGCTTAACGGCTATTGTGGCGAACTATAAAGTTGTAAATTAATGGTATTTATTATGCGACACTATAATTTCATCTCCTAGTTTTAGGTAATTACTGATCAAAGCCAGCTATTCTATTTTAAAAGATTATGACAACAGAAATTTAGTATGGAAGCATTAGGAGAGGGATAACGTAAAGCCAGATTGTGTCTGCATGTACGTAGTATAGCAGATACAAGATGAAGTCATGTCCGTCGATCAAACAACCTGTTAGACGTTGCTGATACGGGAAAGCTATGCTTACAATGTTATTATAATACATTACTTAAGACTCAATGTTTACCTAAAGATATATATGTAGAAACCAATTTCTAAACTGTTTTAATCATGTTCATTGTAAATGAAAAAGGAAAGGAAAGGGAAAATTAAGCAAAAGAAATTAATATATTTCATAAATAACAGAAAAGTAAACAAATTTTGATCTATTCAATATAAAAAAACCGGTCACGAAATCACGCACCGAGGGCTCCGTACAGAATTTCAATAATGAACAGACTGAAAACTATAAATAATAAGTACGGCAATATGCACCCAAAAGTGCTGTACCGGAAATGTAATTCTGATTAAATAGTCATCTTTACAGCTAAATTACATACCTGATGTGTAATTTTCAACTACAAAGTTAAGTTTGTAAACATAAAAAAGCTAGTTTTACTGTGTTATAATTACAAATTTTACTGCTTTATAATTTCAAAAAAATATATTGTTTTCAGATTCATTTGGTTGTGATATAAGACCTTGCTTCTTGTCAAATTTCAGCATTCTAAGCGAACGGGAAGTACCCTAAAGGTTTTGGTTCCGTTTCATACAGCTATATCTTTCTATTGGGTTTACCTATAAGTTTGATTTTTTTCACAGATCCAAGAAACGGCCGACTTGAGTATTCTATAATAATTTCAACTAGATAATTATAAGCGTTCCTGAAAAAAGTGTATAGAAGACAGACAGATAGACGGACGGACAAAAAAGTGATCCTATAAGAGTTCCTGCTTTCCTTTTGAGGTACGGTACCCTAAAAAATGAATAATATTTTTGAAGAAATAGGTAACGTAGATGTGTATTATAAATAAATGGTAAATAGTTAAAAGCTCGGAAAAGGACCAAGGGTAGTTTTATCCTGATCGATCGAGAAATCTTCTTCTTTGGGCTACTTTCCGAAGTACACGCGGAAGAAGTAAAAATCGATTGTTCTGTCAGAAGATTGTTATAATTATTCAATTAACGTAATTATTCTGGTTTGTATGTACTACAAACATAACCTTTATGCAAATCCATGTTAATATAATTCATAAACTTGGTAGATATGCGAAGTCTATCATCCTTAATGCTAGTTGAAGTTTGGTTTGGCGGTTACGCGCGCTGACTCGTGCTACGTTCTCGTTTGATATTTGCTACTTGAGCTTAATTTGAAAGGCAAATGTCTCTGTGTAATAGCCACAGCCGAGGTAATGTTTCCCTTAATCTAATTTGCAAAATAGCTGCAGTAAATGTACTCAATATATGTCATTTTGTCAAGAATTTTCTCAGATTTATTTTCCTGGTCATTATGCAATCTTGGTCATGTATAAGATAATATTCGTGAACGTCTGTTTCCACTCAAATCATTTAATAAATTTTCCATTAGGCAACTATGTATGCAATTCTCATTTCCTCGCAACGCTAGAGGTAATATCAGTCGCAGGGTAACATAAAAACTTTACCACCATTTCGTTCCTATTTGCGTTATAAAAAACAGACACAGGTCATGTTTAGTAAGCGTAAACACGGGGGGTCTATTTGACTGCAGTGCGTGAATTTTATTTGATTTTGGAATATCGTCCGCGGCCGTTTCTGATACTTCATATGTGTGTGTTTTTTTCAAATCGCGGAATGTATATATTTACTTACAAAATACACCATACAAATATCATCATTAACAATCTATATACATACGTCCCCACTGCAGGGGCTCAGGTCTACTCTCCTACAGAGAGTTTATGGGCCATAGTCCACCACGCGGGCACAGTGCAAAACGGCGGACTTCACATGCCTGTTCAAGACATGCAGGTTTCCTCGCGATGTTTCCCTTCACCGTTAAGCAATCGGATCATGTACTTGAATTGAAAAACCACTCCTAAGTACACGGCTGGATTCGAACCCGGAACCCTCAGATTGAGAGTCCACGCCTTATCCAATGCGATAAATACCTACTTCAGGTGGACTACTAGCAATGTACCTCCTTAATCGTCGAAATGTGAATGAAATGCTGCTCAATATATTTAAACGTTCTAATTCTATCTCCTATATATCGCCCGCCCACAAACAAAGTCAACACCTCCCACGCATCGCCCTGAATCCGTTCCCCCAGGAAACATAAAAACCGTACCATATTGTGTCGTATCGGTTGCCTCAACGGCGAACCGTTAAATGTATAGCTCAACTTGATTGCGTTGAAAGCTTCCATAAGGCCTCCGCTTGGAGGTTGCCAGGAAACATATTGCGGGCTCGCTTGTGTCATCTTTAAAAGTTTTCTCGTTGGCCGCAATAAGGTATCAACTAGAGGCCAATGACAGGAATGGACAAGTATATTTACACATGAGACTATAACAGTCGTGTTGCGACTGAACATATGTACTATTTTTTTAAACGCAATTAAATCATTTTTTAACAAAGATATTTGAGAAGCACTTTTAAAATGTAAATCTTCATAATAAATTATTGATTCGAAACATTTATTTGCACGCCATGAAACTCGTATCCCGTGATGCCGGCATGATGCTTTCATACAAGTATGCTGTCAAGCCTCCTCTATGACACTGCTCTCAATTCCTTTGTGTGTGGGCGCGCGCGCACGTCGCATGGCAGTCTACTGGACTTGTGCAAGTTCTGTTTCAACGGTTAACGCTGACTTAATTGTGTTTAACGACTGTATTGCTGGTGTTAGGTCACTTCATATGCCTGTCTTACTAGGTAAACTGAAGCGACAACAACAATGTTTTGTTTCGGCCATGGAAAATAAAATAGCCAGTGTTTCATTTAATTGACGTAAGCACAAGAATGGGATCATGCGAAACACGAAAAAATATTCTATAAAACAGTTTGTTGAGTAACTATAAGCACAAATAACTAGATTAATACAACCGATTTGCCTATAAAATAGTATAACGTATACTAATTCTAATTTTAAAGGGATAAACGGTATTGAAGGCCGTCTAAGATCCGACGCTGAAAAATGACGAGTAAATACCCCAATTCGGGCCATCTTAAAGTTTATGAAGGTCGTATATTTTCATAATAAACTTCCCAAAATATAATTATGTAGTTATGAAAAAGCGTAAAAAGGCCTTATAGGATTATAACGCTGAGCATTTTTTATCTGGCACATCATTTCTCTATGACGGAGGTCGCGCCGCGAGCTACAACAATTTAGTTCATTTTGTACCTAAATAAGAAAGGTACTAGTATCTGCCATCTCAGGAGTTTCTCACTGTAATGTGTCGGAGTAGTGAGATTTCTAAGTACCACACATATTTTTTTAAAGAATAAATATATTTTACAACAGCATATATATTTGATGTTACCTAGACTTAGTTTGGTATAGTTTGGACATAGTTATAATATTTCAAAATCAATCTATTGGGCTATCACTCAACCTTACTAGTACTTTCTGCAAAATGTAAAGATGAAAAAAAAAACTTAACAGGTACAAAGTGATAAACAAATATTGACTCCCAAGATACGACAAATAAAATGACATTGCTTTGTGTGTGTGTGTGTGTGTGTGTGCAAGCTTGAACCCACAACTGCTGACGATGGGATCACATTGATATTTATTTATCAATGTAATTTATCTATCTTTGCAAATACGAACGAACAAATAACAGCAACTTTCTACAAAAGCACATGGTACTAGCGTGGCGGCCATTTCCTCTGAACCTCGCCCAACCGCAGCCATTTTGAATGAAAAACCGCGCGCGCCCTTACACTCACTTAATTTATAGCACAATTTATCAGAAACAGCGGGTAAAAAGAATAAGTAAACAACAAATTCTTTGCGATTTCTCAGATGTTTTTTTGGAGACAGTTCTTTATCGTGTCGCCTGTTCACCCTTTGACATATGGAATTTATGAGATAGTAGCATTTGCTAGAAATTGAATCAGTTGAAGTTTATCGGGTATGGCACCAACAGAACTGAGACCACAGTCGAAATTTTGTGTTAAAACAAGTACTGCAAAAAACACATCTGAGAATATTATAGTCTTTGTCAATAGAAAGATTGCACTTGCCTTTCAACTATACTGGTTGCCTTGAAATCTCAAATGTATAGGTACATTGTTTAAGTCCACGACTTTTTAAAATTGTTATTCTAAAAAATAATGAAGTGTTGACTTTATTTTGTGTAATTTAAGAGGCTATGTTGGTAAGACCACGTGGTCGGTGTCAAGGTTGCATTGTTTTGTAGCTGTCCCTCTCCGAGCCCTATCCGACCCGAGGGCGTACGATTACGCGATGTTATCCACCCGTTATTTGGATGTTTCGTAGTCCAGGGATCATTTGAAGGATACAGTATATTATGTAACCATTTTTTTAATACAGTATACTAATGAAATTTCAGATGTCGGTGGTTTTTCCAAATTGTTCTAAATTGATACTACTACTACTCTTACTACTACTACTACTCTTGTAAATCAGGTTCAAAGTTGGGCCTTTTTACTACCGAAAAATACAATACTTTGACGCCGTGTAACTCTGGAAGTATATATTTAAACAAAAATCTGACTCACCACCGACACAGATATTTGTTTCTAGATTGTGTCTTGAAAATTTCATAGATTTTCATAGCTTAATACTCAAAATATGACTGGACTACGTTTGTATGGGCGCTTTGACAACAGCATACCCTCTTAAGCAACAAAAAAAGCAAATAAGAAAAAATAACATGAAAGTAGTAACCAAAAAAGGATGAATAAAAATGAAACATTGTCCTGGTGTTGAAAGATAAGTATAGAACATAGAAGCTGACTCTCCTTTCCTTTTATTCTGTTACGTGACACCAGATCTGCCACACAAAAATTCTATCTAGTGCCACTGAAACGTACCTATTCATTCATAATCTTATCTGTCAACAACTGAGTCCGCATCCAGACCAAATTGTTGTTGTGAACATGCAAAGAAACAAACATTAAATAAACACGCAATCGTGATTAAAACATTATAAAGCCAATTAAGTTGATGAAAAATATTTGCTTTAAAAACTGTTCTCCACGGAACACAGATTTAATGATAAAATTAATGGAATCATGCAAACAAACGTCAGAAGATTAAATAAATTATATTTTTGAGACGCTTTTTATGGCACCTGTTTCTGACATATTATGGCACCTATATTATTAGTATGAACGAATATTTAGGTTTATTTTGTTTGGCATTCGGAAAGTGTTGCGTTTGCCACCACAGACGGCAAAAACATGGGTAGATCCCGCTCGTGACGAACTCTTTGGTCATTTTCAAAATAGTTTTTTTAACGTAAGCGAATTGGAAAGAAACACGCTACATGTAAGATACATCCTTGACTTATGTCCAGCAGTGGACGTTTTCTGGACGATGATGATACATTTTAAGCCATCCAAATTCAACTCGCGACTGTGTACGGATAAATGAAAATTTTACCTATGTTCGGGCAATATATCGTTCCAGCGTACTAGGGCGGTGTGAACAAATTTTGTTTATCCCGTTAACTTACCACCTACGGCTTTATTTACGTGTTAATATGGCAGTAAAGAACCAACGGAACGTTGCGGTTTGGTGGTATATGTCTAATATGTAGTGCACTAGCGTTAGTTCATTGATAGGTAGAAGTAAACTGGGACAAATAAACAAATCTTATTTCAATTCTACAATATCAGGTAGAAGATTCGTTTTTATTATGGTAATGGTAAAGATAATCGTTAGTAATTATCATCCGGTTTAGATCCACTACGCATGTGTAGCAGAAAAAATGTCTTGTTCAAATAGCTCCCCGCGGACTTTATATGGTCATTGATCGTGAGGTCCCGGTGTACATACAAGTCATGGTCACTGATTTTCGATCTCGAAACAGTGTTCCGTAACACATCATAAATTGTTAACTGCAGATTTTTTGCGGCTGAGGTTTTTACACGCTTTATATCAGGTTGCAATTGAATGTAAATTGGCCATGGCTGTCACCATGGAGACAGGGGTGGATAGAGGAACTCTTCAATATTGTTTCTTTAGCGCAGATTACCATATATTCCGTAAGAACTACAGAAAAATCTTTTGAAGTACCAGGCTATCAAAACCACTAGAAGTTCGGATCAAATTCACATGACATAGACGGCTCCGCGCCGGCACAGAATTAAACACTTCATTTCAGTTCCAGTAAAGTTTAATTTTTTTCAAGCGTCAAGGGATCGGAGGCATTCCTAGTAGTTACTCTGGCTGATATACCTCGACCCCGAGAAGGTAGATAAAATGACGTGGCCCCTTTTCCGTGGAGTCCGCTCTTTGGATCCAGAGCTCCCCGGTATGCGCAGTAGATGGAGGAATTTAGTGGGTAAGAATCCCACATAAACCGACTCTTCCCCTACAGAGTCTTCTCTCTCTCTCTCTCTCTCTCTCTCTCTCTCTCTTACAAAGATTTCCCTTCGTTAAAAGAAAAGGGCTGCAGTCCCAGTTTTTAGTCCCTGAAATTCTCCTAGAGAGACAAAAACAAAATACTAGGCGTTTCTATGAAAACACCAATCTAATCTGTCGTATATAGGTAATATATTTACGTGTCCTAGCAAACTCTCTCAGAAATATCTGCCCAAAATACTTCTACCTAACAATCTAACCAAAGTTGCCACCATTCTAATTCCCTTTGACGACGTCATCGCCCGGTCATCGCTCCATAAACAACCCTCTACAGGTCATCAAGATTTCTCATCCTTGTAACGAAAGGAAATCCGATGCTATCTCTTCCTGGAGGATAGCCAATGAGGCTATTCCCTTTTTCCTTGTAAGCTTTTCTCGTAGGGTTATTTCTTGATTGTGTTTGCCTAATAGTATCAATTTACTGGTGAATTCGTTGGGGTGGTAATTGAACAATTTCCTAGATGAATACAATCTTTTCTGAAGTCTGAATTAATTTGATTACTTGAATTATTTTTGTCTAATTGGACATTTAAGGCCATTGAGGGACTCATGAGAAGTAAAATTTGTTGCCTCGCTTCCGCACTAATAATAACACGTAAGTATAAGGGTAAGAAACAGCACGCTACATTGACTCTAGTCTCGATTTCAATAGCTTTTTGTCTCAATTAATTTATTAAACAATATTGGTATTAGATATAGAAATTATAAAACTGTCAAATTATTACTAAACTTTTTGTTTGATATTCCGTCTTAGTGTAGTAGTCATAAAGTTTAATTTAGTGCAAACAAAATAATGTTTATTTACCGACATATTACCGTTTTGGAGGTTACTTTGTGATTTAATTGTATCTAGCGAAGTATTATGAATCGTGTTCCGATCGCGACGTCTGTTTTATCACAGACAATATCCTCAACATTCATAATGTATCTTTCCTACGTCTACAAATCTTAGAGTTTCTCTGAATATTACGATAATTCGTGTGTGTCTGGGTCATGGAAACGCCTTAACGTGGCGTAGCGTAACGTAGAACGTGTAGTATCGTCTGCATTGTGCAACTGCTGCTACAAGGTTTGTACCTGTAGGTGGTGACGAAAATAAGTGAAGAGCAAAACTGGTTGTAGTAATCAATATCAATATGTTGTTATTATTGCAGATACTCAACACTAGATCACAACGTCACCTGACAATAATGTTTCATCATGAAACCCATAGGCAAAGAAATCTATGCCGTTGTGCTAAAACCTCGAACTCAAATATTTTACATCAACATCAGCGGAATTTTGACATCCGATAGCGAGAGAATATTTATCCATCTGTTGTTTCTTCAAACTGGACAATGAAACTGTCGCAAAATAACAATTTTACAGCTACCACAAAATGCCCAGATCCCAACCAAAACTAAGTTCAGATGATATTTACTCATGGAAATTCCCAGATGTAATTTTGTCTGTTTTGGCACAGAACTATGCAAATTTCTGGCAAAATCGAATATTGTTCACCGCAACTATCACGTTCTGATCATGTGTGGCCTGCTAAGCAATTTTAATCTATTCCACGCCGACTATATGGATATAATCGACAATTTTAGTGTACACGTGGTCGAACAACGATAATACTGGTTGTGTTTCAAACCGTGGATTCTATAGCCTTGTTGTGAAGGTCGCTACAGATGAAATAAATATATTTACACGAAAAACTTACACAACACTAATGATAACATATTAATAAAATTGAAGAAAAAAAATGTGATACTGCGCCTAGAAAAAAGTACATAATTTAGTCTCCATTTTATAGAAAAACTTTAAGGATTTTACTTGCTCTTCCCCAAAAATGATTCAAAATGATATGTACAACAAATTATTTTGAATTTAACCCTTTCTTTTATTGCTAATTTTATATTTATTAACTTGATCTGTTAATAAAATATACACGACTAATTTTCCTTCACACCTCACTTGTTCCTCACTTCCTCACTTAACCCAAGACTGCTATAATAAATTTCATATCGATTGATATGTATTTTCATAGATAGTTACTGCAATAAAAGTATACATTTTTGACAATCAAATACACCTGAGCTTCGAATATGACATGCCAATTAATTTCAGATTCTGTCTCGTAAGTTTTCTTTCAGAACCACACTGACTTCTTGACGTCATTTACTTGAATACAATATGTCCAAATGAACGGACTCAAGATTAGATATGATACTACATACTACAGTGAACGACGTTTGGATTCGTTGTTCGAAGTTGGTCGAAGTGAGCCACTATTTGCCTCTAACCGTCTTGACTTTTATTTTATTTTTATTTTATTTGTTGGATCAGCTAACAATTAAAACACTTTAATATTATATTTACAAAATACATTATTCTAATTCTAGTGCGTAACCTATTACAAGCTGATACTGCATGCACAAAAAAATATACATAATAAAATTGAAGAGATTAGATAATAATATATAAATATATGTCAATGTAGAACTAACTTAACTAACTAACCTAACTTAATCTAGTTTAAAGGGAGACTTAAATATACTAAATTACATTATTTGATTATTTTTTTTATTCAATTCGAATCTCCCTCCCTTGTGTAATATATTTTTTACTTCTCACAAAATAACAACAATACCACAACAAGTTACATGTGTAACACATATATAACAACTGGCCGTTCGTGTACATAATTTTTTTAAACAATTTTCCGCTCATACGCCGAAATAGAATGTGTGATTAAAAGTCGTGACGCACGCCACCAGTCACGTGAGCCTCTGAAATCCATTACGACGACGCGACGGGCCCGACAGGAAACATTGTTAAAGTGGCCTGAGGTGCCATGATTACATCATGAACTTTATTAAAAAAACACCATGATTGTGTAATATTGTGAACTTCACGATTCGTTGAGAGAAACAGCATGACTTTTATATTACTGTCTCACTTGAACAATACAGAATTATACCAAAGAGATGCACTTCAGTGATTTATAGATGTTTTGTCGGCGCTATCATTCACCACAATTAGATGATACGAAAACCTTTTCAAATCACATATGTCTTTCTGTGTTTAGAAACGGGATCCCTCTCCGAATGCTTCCATACTAAATTTCTGTTGCCATAATATTTTAAAATAGAATAGCTTTGATAAGTAATTATACTGTCGTGAATCAAATATCATTAACTTTTAAATTTTATTGTTAGCTATAACAGCCGTTACACAGCTAATGATTGGCGCTTTGAAAGCGTGTAAAGTAAACTGTGAAGTTGTTTGTTACTGATACTAATTTTGTACTTGAAAATCTGATGTTCTATTTTTAGATAAGTACTGTACAAAGCCAAATATCCTATTTTAAGTGGTGATTATTGTTTGTGTATTAAGAAAATTCGTTTGTAATATTTAAATTCGCTTTAAATATGGACTCTATCTTCTCTGAGATTTCAAATTAATATTAAGATATACTTGAGTTGCTTGTTGAAAGGCATGTATAATGAATATGTAATTTATTTTCACAGCAACGTAGCAATTTGTCCTTGTACACAACTCCAAATTCAATAAATTGATCCTATTAAAGAAACATGTAGCAATTTGTCTAAAGTAATCAAGCGAACTGTCAAAAACTTCTTCAGTACTGAGCGCAGAGACTAATTTACTACTAGAGTGGTCTTGAGTAGTGCTTCAAAGACAATACCTAAGTTTGAACATCAATCATTCGTCCCCATTGTGTAGAGCCGAGAACATTTAGTTTAGTATACAACTTTCTGTTCTATTTGTTCGTTACGGATAAGCTTTTATTTATTACGTTGGATTAATTCTAGACTGTGTGATATTTATTTTTATTTATTTATTTGGATTTCCAACAAAGAAACACTATAAGTGTAACACTATAACACAATAAAAATAACTTAAAATAACAATAAGTGCTCCTTCAACGACAGGAAACCACCGAATGCAAACAATAATTGAAACGAAACAAAAAATTGTTAGAAAATATAGCTACAATTAAGTGGAGGCAATGGCAGAGGACTGACTCAAAATATATTTAACCAAGGCAGCTGCATAAGCTAGAATATTGACTCTAGAATAGGGTCACACTTTGTCATCCCGTCACTTGGGTGCAAATATATTATTGGATAGCTTTGACGTTGAAGCTTACCACATAAAGTTATATTCATCGCTCTTATAACGAATGCCCTTTGTTAAAAGGAGACATCCGATGTCAAGATTTTCTTCTATTTGTGATGCGATATCCTGCCTGATAAATAGCCATGTATAACCGCCAAACTCGTAAACAAATTGGAATATTTATTATTATTTGAAAAACTTATAATGACCTGGCCTGATACGAAGTTAACTCTATTACAAAGTAGCTATACCCCACTCGAGCACAAATTGTTTTGTATCAAGCGTTCATGACTGGAGCAAAGGAGTTATACTCGATAACAGACGTTGACGTGTCATTGTAAGCTACGAGTAGATAATGGCGCTGGAGGTATGACCTAGGAATCTAGGTTTGACAACCAAAGCCTTTGTATTTGTTATCTCGTAGTTATCTTTCCTTTTCATCACATTTGTGGAGCGACTATATCACCCTGGCAAAGGTTTTCATGAGACGAAATGTCGTGATCGGTCTTAGAAAGCACCAGCTCCAAGGGGTCATAAATGTAAGGTACTAGTGGCAGATGCTGCTACCGCTCTGTAGGAATTTATATTTAGTAGCCTTTTGCTAGTTTTGTGTGTTTTGTGAAGAAAACGACACGGAATAATCATGCTGCTAAGTCACTTTTTGTCTCGCTGTCAAAGTCAGTTCAATGCTCAAATACGAGTCAATTATGTTAGGTTCTAATTTCAAATAACAGTATCTGAAATTAGTAGCTGTTTTGACACTAAAATAAAACAGAAAATAATAATAAATATTGTTACCACACAGCGTATAAACTTTATACTTACACTTTTAAGTCATGCTTTCATGCTTCACTTTACTTAGATTGCACGATCAGGAAATCCTGACTACGGTATATTTGAGGTCTCAACTTTTAAAAAGTATTGAATAAAACAATTTGTCAAGTAGGTGTAACACAAAATTCCGAGACCGACAAAAAGGCTGATCCGCACCTAACTCGACATACTCGCAGACAGCGCAAAATAAAAGCCCACACAGAGAAACCCAGCGGAAATCGGGACGGAAACTAATAGCAACCCAGTGGACTGTCCGGTAATGAGACTCCACCGAATTGGTGCTTCCCTTGATTTAGCGTCATCAGCCGTCGCGGTACATTGGGTCCGAACCGGCCAGATTAATTTATTGAGCTGGAAAATATAACTCTCTTGTCCCTCGTCCAGGGCTGCCCCGAGCTCACTTTGTTGCTTTTGGATCTTCGTTGGAGAACTAAACTAAACTTTCAAAGTCTAATATGAGCTCACAACTCTTGATTCTGAATTCAAAAAAAGGCCTTGTTGGTCTCAAATAATTTTATAATCCAAACCATAAGATCAAATTTGCTTCGTTTTTCATAAAGTGCATCGAAATAAGGCTTATACTTATCAGTACAGATAAGTAATAATAAAAAATATAAAACAGTAAATAACAATTGATAAACAAATAACAACACAATCTAACAATAAGACACACGGTGAACTATCAAAGATTTGTTAGATTGTCACCGATGAGGTTGAAAGAGACTGGTACTTTGATCTCATACAAGTACATAGTTGATTTTGATTTTGCCAGCCCTAATTCAGAAGGTAGATTGAGGTCAGGAAAGCACTAGAAATCAGACGTGGGTAGGTTATGTAAGTCTATTTAGAAGTTTGAACGTGGCTTTTGAGGTTCAACGCACAATAGTAAAGTTACGTTGACGAAAATTACTCTTTCGTTGTCGATTTCGTGTTCTCTTTCGGTGATGTGGGTTTATTTTTAGTAAAACGTGTCTCTTTTTACCTAACAACAGCAAAGCCAACAGAAGGTTACGATTTCAGCAGCCTTTTTATGTATGTAATACATGTCTATCTGTTCCCAGATTTTTTGTTTTGTGTTTTTAAATCTGCCTACTAAAAGTGAAACTTTAGCTAAACTGCGGCAGTTTTAAAGAAGAAAAAACTGGCTACGAACACCGATATTGATTTTATCTTTTCGTATTGGATGTAAGATTGATTCGCGACCTCACAAACTTTAGTGTCATAGTGATTAAGCCGCCATAGACCTCTGACTTGGCTAATCTAGCTACTTTCCGTCGAAGAGAGAAAGCACGGAATGTCCTGCAATGTCCTAATCAAATTGGGGAAAGTCTCACAAAGTGATTTTTTGACATTATCTCAACCTGGAATTGAACCCGAGACCTTCAACGTGCGTTGTGCATCTGACAATGAGTTTGAAGCACAAACAAGTGCGCCACAGAGGGCGTTTATTGGATTTGCACTTGGCATCAGGGCGCTGGTCGCAAAGCATGTTCACCCAGACTCAATCTATTGAGGTTATGCACAAAGTAATATTGCAATGGGCCTGAAAACAGAACAATAAAACGAAAAGTTGCTAACGAATGGGCGTTTTAACTTTCCACATGACAAAATTAGTTGGAAAAGCTATAAAGGCAGACCGATCCCTACCGGATATAGTCAACTATGTCGGCTCGTACAAATTATGGATCCCATTAGCCAGAACAAAAGGAAGGGAAGCCACAAAATGGCGCCAGTTTTATTAAAACAAAAGACATTTTAATTACTGGCGACCTCCCAATGTATAAGTACAAATTTTGAGAAATGGTGATTGTGAAGCCATCGCGGGTTCGATTTATTTTGTCTTTGATTTATCTTTATGGAGCGCCACTCCTGAAACGCATTCATTTCCATTTGTTACGTTATTTGTTCTGAATGGTTATTTGTAACTGAGAGGCTTAGTACAAATTTTTGTTCCACAGATATGTTTATTTTTTAAGGATCAAGACTCAATAATCAAAATGAAAAAGGACCCTATTTCTAATCTAACGCCGTCATTATATAAGTATTAAAATGTTGGGCATTTCTGAAATATTAGTAGTTGAAGAATTCAGGCTGTTAGGTAGTTTTCTTAGATAACATAAACCGTGTAGAATCAAATCAAATATTTATTCTATTCAATATAATTATGTTACACGACTTTTTGAATTAATTTTAATAATAACATCTGAGGAAATCTATTTCATATTAATTATTCTCAAATAGAGAAGAATCTTGTTTTATTCCAAATTATCACCATGGACAACACTTAAAAGAAACTGCTATAGCCTTTTATAAGGAGAGCAACTGAACCGCAGAACTCTCGGATCTTCTATTCTTCTCATAACAAGTCCGCCTACCTCGCGTAGTCGTCTATCTTAGGGCGTCCTAAAACACTATGATTACCAAAACATGGTTTCCACTTGACGTCACATCCGCTCCAGCAATTGTTGATCCAACCAACCAACCAAATGTCACTTCAGCCACAGAGGACTGAACTACTCCGATGCGGTATACCGCTTTTTAGCCCTTATTAAAATTATATTTATGACCACACTCCAACAAACAGTCAAATCACATTCAACTGTCTTGTATCACGTTTTCCATTCAAGCAGCGTCGTTGTCGCCAGCAACTGGGTCAAAAATGTTCTAAACTGCTCCCGTACCGAACTTTCTCGAAGCGTACTCTTCAGTTTATGTTATTTATTTATGTATATCATATTCATACTCCCAATAGTGGCTGGCGCGTCGCCAAATATTGTATTGTTATCTCTTTAACCCAAAACTTAGCACTATGGCTGACTTGTAGTGAATAGGAATGGGGACTTTATGTCTTGGGTCGCTCATATTTCCTGCGGCCGACGAAACAAAACTAGAATAAAAACGAAATAAAAATAAATAGGTATTTACTTTTACAACTTCGTCAAGTTCTGGTATTTATATTTTTTTTGGCACAAACTGGCGACCACTAGAAGGCAGCGGAGTTCCCAGGGCTCTTCGACGCGGAGGATGACCAACGAGGGTTTTTTAGTGAATAAAAATTTCACATAACCCGGATTCTCTCCTAAGGAGTCAGGTATCTTTAGAACAGTACCTCATCCCAAAAAAGGAGCACACCTGCCTTCCTATAAGGTAATTGATATGTGGTCATGTAACGATGAGAAAGAGTCAACTATGTCGCGCTATCTTTCTACGGTGCTGTTAACACTGATGTTAGGCGAGTGTAGATAAGTTCAATACTATTACCAAAACGATGTCAATTCAAAGCTATGAAGGCAATCGTCTATTGCTACCTTCAGCACTAGAAGTGAACAAAGTAAATAAATTACAGGCATGATGCTTTAGAATGTTCGAGAATAATTTTTGTGAATTCCACCTTAATTTAAAGTAGTAATAAGTGACAATTAAGCCATAGGAAAGGAGATAAATTTTAATAAGACACTGTTAGTTAATATAACTGAAGGGATTCCCCCTTGTAAATAATTATCACTGGGGCACGGTCAAGCCCAAGTATTGAGTACTAGCCAGAGAAATTTAAATATAGTAATAGGTTATAGAGCGGGCATTGGGAAACGTTTCATATAAACATTTTGATCTCAAAAGTCAACGGTATGTCTTGTACGGCCGCGCGACGTGACACTAGATTAAGTAACTTATTACCAAATGGTAATAAGTTTATGATCAAAATTTTTGTTTGCTTTGTCCGGTCTATTACTATTAATGTTAAATGTCTTTGGTACTAGCTAAACGTGCTGATTTACCCATGGCTTTCGTGACACTGCCAGTGACTGACACTTTTTCTTGACGTTAATCAAACCAACACAGTGATACACAAGGTAGTGCATTTATGCATACAATATCCTTAATAGCTGGAACAAAGTGCTATTGACGACGTTGTTTGGTGGTGGCAGCTAGACCGGTAGTCTTAGATGAATGCAGTATCAACTAATATACGGGTACACCATGCCAAGAAATGAATCAGCGATCTCTTGATTATGATTTCGATGGTGAACCTACATAGGCCGCGGTACATTACGGCTGAAGAAAAGAAATAAAAGGACCAAATTAAGAGAAGGCTTCATTATTGAATTAAATTCCCGCCTCATTAAAACTCCTTAGGTCCACAGTACAAGTGAATTTAGGTCAACGGAAATAATTTCACTTTAGCAAGAGTAAGCCGAGCTCCCTGAAGATTCGAGAACTTCTTAATTAATGAAAAGTGCTAAAGTTGTTGTAAAATTTTATGTAGTTTTAATATTAGGACTGGGCTTAGCTGAAATATTACTGGCGGGATTAGGATCGAGTTATTATTACTTACTGTAAATGTAAGCGGCTAGATTGAATAATTGAGCTTATTGAAAGTTTCATACATTTTGGATAGGGTATTTGAAACAAGATGTTGATTATACGACCAGTTACGAGTATAATTTATACAAATACTCTAAAATTGTACATTGGACCATAGATGACTAGCAAAAATAAGAAAATTAACTGTTCAATGCAATAACAAATACAAATTTTACTTAATTTGTGTCCAGTACGCTGAATCTTAAATATATAAAAATATACGCGTAGGGGCTGCACATATGCTCACAACTAGTTTGAGCTAGTGTCTGGGGGTACGGCGCATCCATCCTGCCGTCTTGGGACGTATTATGATAGAGGAATAGTCTGATTTTTATTTCTATTTTTCCTTTTTTGTTTGTCAGATTTCTATTTAAGGCATTTAGGAAATAAGGGAGGATTCACCTCAATACTCTTGCATTTATTGTATCTTTTTTCTAAATCGGAACTGTATACATACATTGAAATGTAAATTATATTGTATACTCAAAGTGTTGGTCTATCTTTAATTTAAAAAAATACTGTATACTCGTAGAATAACTGTTGTCGCCGGTGAACTGTGAGTTATTGCCGGGTATTCTCAAAATAAGCTTCGTTCATGTCGCAGCATTCAAAACTTTTTGTCTGTTTTTTAACCTCTGACCCAAAAAGAGGGATGTTATAAGTTTGACGCCAATGTATCTTTTTATGTGTGTCTGTCTGTCTGTATGTTGTTATGTGAAAGCGATAGTTTCCTTGCGGTGCTTCTTATGTAAATATTTGGTTTGTTAATTTATTCACTTGTCTTTTTGTACGAATAGAGCTGTTTCTCTTTTATTGTCATTATATTACGTATTATTTATGATTGTCGACTACTTCTATATTTATATCTGATTTGTTAGACATGTTCATATGAAAACCAGATGTATATTCGTATGAGTCCTTTTGGTTGCATTTACGCAGGTCTACTTCACGAAAACCACCCGGGAAAAAGTAGCACGAGTCAATAAGTCTCTATATGAAGCGTTTTTGAACATTACTAAAAAATGATGGTGATGAAGACCTATTAAAACGCATTCAAAAATAATTTTGTACTATTTTTACGTATACAGATTTTTCTTTACAAATATTTTTTCATTTTCCTTCCACCACAAAATTGTTTATTTATTTACACGCATACAAATTTAACGTAAGAAATATTAATATCATTTATTAATAAACATAGCTAAATAGCCCTAGTCGAAGTGTTCACTTTGTAAATATACGTTTATTATTATTATTATTATTGTATTTTTCAATTATTATTATTGCATAAGTTTGTATGTGCCTCGAATTTCATCAAAATTCGTGTATCTGTTAACTGAAACAGCAAGTTAAGTAATTTAAAATGCGTTGCACGGACTTGTGTATCAAAACTTATAATGTAAAAATGCACTTTGATTGTTCCTTCCTGTTGACTGTAAAAATGTTTCTCTATTTACACCACCAGTTCTTTTCCACCGCCAAATCACAAACTAAGCTCATCTCAATGATTAGACCGTCGCTCAATCAGACAGAAGCTCAAAAGCTTCATCAAAGTCACAACTCTAAAACGTATATACTTTGTTCAGATTCTGTGAACACAACAGAAGACAAAGTAATCCAGACGATCTTGTTCTTGTTAAACTACATGAACCCCTATTCCAGCAAAATGAGATCTCTAAAGAAACTCAGTGAGCGTCGCCCTGGTTCGAGTTTATCAACATATAACAGCTTTAAAGCTCTTCTTAGATTATTTTCTCCATCACCTTGTGTCTTATCTTCGCTTAGATTATGATGGATTGTTGTTTTTCCAAAATGCTATGAGGTTGTTTTGACGCCATTTTGATTCGAATGTGTTTTATCTTAATCGAGTTGGATCGTTTCAGTGAAGTGGTTCAATACATTATCATAATGAAGTAGTTCAAATATAGAACTTGATTTAGTTAACAATAAAGTAAATACGAGAAAATATTCGCAATTAAATTCACAGTTCAGTAGATCAATTCCATTGATTATAAATATTTATAATTTTCACAAATGTACAGCATTTCACAACAATATTTTGATTAAACAGTGTTTATCCTCTCTATTGAGCTCAAGCTATCCAATGAAACTTAGCACGCGCTTATCCTTTGTCAAGTAGAGGGACATATACTATTTTTTATTCTGATAAAGGTGCCCTTGGGATAATTTTTGAAGCACACGCTTAGAAAAAACTTATACAGCCTCACTACTTGCCTTAGCCTCACTCTTATTATTTTTATTGTATATTATTTTTAAGGGCTCTGGGGCCTGAAATAAAAACTAATAATTATTATTGTATACCCAATAGTCTAGTTGGTTTGTATAACAACGGCTTTATGTAAATATAAATTATCTACGAAATGATATAGGTTTAAATGGCCTAGTTCTATAACTCTATATCCTAAACACCTTCAAAACTAATTCAATACTCGATCTAGGTTACAGACAAATTGAATTAAACACACACTTCAAAGTCAAATCCCGATAAAACTTTGTTAAGGCAATCTGGAGTAACTTACATATCTCAAGGTTATGTATGTATTGTTACATCACAGAAATCTAAATAAATAGGAAATACTAATAGAAATGCCTATGCCAGAATGGGCCTAGTTCATTATAATGACGTTTAGTTCGCATCACTCATCATTTTAATATATCGTAGACAAACTTCCATCATTGGTCAAATAAATGACACATCTAATAAAAAATTTCATTTATGTATAATTTTAAATAACTATAGAAGTGACGATAGAAATAATACAGTCAATATCAACAGTCCTCCCCTTTATAAGCAAAATTGAATTGAATCATGAAAACAGTCATCAGAGACCAGTGCATCTACCATGAGTTTACGCAGTCGATAACGTGTATCGTTAACTATTGCTCTGTCCTTGTCACGCGCATTTCGACTGAGCAGCATTTCCGATAGTGTTTGATATACGTTATCGACTACGTAAACTCATGGTAGACGCACTGTAGAAGGACAATATTCGGCGTCAATACACGTTATTGTTGGATTTAGTGGCAGTTCTTGTTTAAATTTCTGTGGTTAAATTCTATTCGAGTTTAGCAGTTCAGAATTTATAATTATCAACTTCAGTTCTTGGCAATTATAACTTCAATCCTACTTCGACAAACTGGTATTGTTCAAGACTTCCAGATGTTGAAAATACCATTAATTTAGTCGAAAGAAATATTTAACACGAACTGATTGGCAAAATATACGAATAACTGAAACTGAAAGTTGATTGGGCGTCTTTATTTATATTTAACTCATAATTATTAATATTTGTATTAGTAAGATAAAGTGGCAGTAGGCTGGACATATTTACCGAAGGACACAAAAATCACTGGATCAACGGGTAGGTAGAGTTACGAAGAGAGCAGAGGACTGAATTGAGTGGCGCACTTTTGGAGAGGCTTATGTCCAGAAGTGGACTACCGCAGGCTGTACATGATAATAATATTTTTACAATGTATAATGACGGTTTTGTTTTATGATAATTGGTACCGTCAAAACGGTATCATCAATTAAATTACGTTAAAAATGTGGCTGACGAAACAATTAATTAAAGAAAGACACGCCGTGCACCAGAAAATACTGTCAAAGATTTACAGTTCATTACAAAACTTTAAAACAATATCAAAATTACGATTAAAATTTCATAATGACAAGACACAACAGAATTTGAAAATTATTATAATATCATAGAAGTACGAGTTCAAAACAAAAGTGTAAGAAAGAAGAAAACGACTAACGCACGACGAATCACACGCATAATGATATTTTTGACGCACATAAATTAGAAATCCGTCAAAAGCACGTCCAAGATGGCATTACACTCGTACATTCGTTGTCTATCGGTATGTCAGCTGTATCATCGGGTTATAATTTTTATATTTTGAATCATTGTCACGTACAGCTACAACCATAGTTCGAGAAAGAATGATTCAAATTTTGCTAAAAACTTGAAAATAAATATTTACTCGTATCAAGCAATTTCACACTTCTGATATTTATTCAATAAATCAACTCTTCAAGTAAAATATTTGGAGGCCAGTATCGAGCTCCATTCGATTGGAATATGAATTTGAGTGTTTGTAAAAGATGAATCGAGAGCAAACAATCAATGTTTATTCTTTCGAAGATTCAAAGCTGATTGCTCTTAAAACACGAAGTCTATTAAATGGAAATCCTAACCCTATAAAAATGCTTTGAGAAAGATTAAACCAAGTTTGCAGAAGTGCGATCTATGCTATTAACTCACTTTTTGGTGTAGTGCTATAAGATCGTGAGAATCTCTGAGTAAAGCTTGTATTTCTTTATGGCTTTATCTTCACTTCACAAGAACCAGAAACGCGATTCCATGATTTTGGCTCGAAAGATTTTATTTTAGAAGATACCTCTTAAAATCATATTACCTTGGATTATTATTAAACAATATAGGATGTGCAAATCTAAATTGTCTTAATAAATAGGTAGCAATGATCTTTTTTTTATTTTTTAAATGAAATTGAATTTTTTTTGCGTTTTTAAACGCAGGGCTCACGTGGAGCGATGACGTTCATAGCCCTATGGCACTAATATTTGAATTCCAGATTCTTACACAAGCCACGCCCATTACGGTTTCAATTTAGCACCTTAAGCTACGGCTCCCTGTTACTTAGTTTAGCTTTTTGTCCATCCTTCTTTCACAGAGTTTAATTAAATTAAATTTTAATGCTTGTTTTGTTACAACTTGGAACCTTAACAGAATAACTGAGATTATAATAATTTGCAAAGCCCTGAGCACACTATTTGTCTATCTATCTATTTCTATATATAGCATGGATAAGGACTGAATAAAATAATGCTTCCAGTCCAGCTGACCTGGTCAGAGTCGCAGGGAGTCGCTGGATGCAGGTGGCTCGGGATCGGTTGATGTGGCGTACCATGAGGGAGGCCTATGTTCAACAGTGGACGTTTTCCGGCTGATGATGATGAATGCTTCAAGTGTTTTGCAAGATAGGTGCTATCACATTATGTTTTATAAAGAATGGTAATAGTTATATAACAGAAAAACGTAGGCTGTCGAAATTTGTTAAGTACGAGCGCCTGATCTATTTGAGTTCATTAGTACACCATACTTAGACTAAGTTAGTCTTACGCCCTTATCATAGATACACCTAGACGCTTATCAAATCAGAATTTATAATGTACGACTTTGTTTTATGTTACAAAAAGACAAATATAAACTTAACTTTATTGTCTAGACTGGTAACTGGTTCAAAAGACGATTTAGTAAAGTACCTGGTTATTTTATTAGTCGCATTTTAGATGTTTGATAAAGTGAACGCATTCGATTTGTGAAAAGTGTTGCTTAGATGTAGAAAATTGTGAGTTATTGGAGAAGGTATAACTGGTAGTAAAACATAGGTCAGATAAATATACTGAAGTTATAGTGGCCTACGCATCTCAAGGAACTGATCCAAATTACTAATGATTACCACAGAACGTGTTTACTGTGTATAGATCGAAGCGTGAGCGAGCGAAGTGTCTCCGCTTCAGCGTAGAAAAAAAAAACATAATTATATCCGTCCGGACGTCGGATGTACGGCTGTTCTTCTCTAAAGGTTTCGCAACTGATTCTCTTAAAATTTTGTGAGCAGGTTAGATAATTAAATAAAATTATTTTTTCAATATAGTTTTTTTTTAAATTTTCAAAATGGCCGGCGTTAAAAATGTATACAATTCATATTTTAATCAGTTAATGTTAACTGACTGTTATGATAATGTTAAATGACTACCGGAAAACTACAACTTGGGAATCTCCAAAAGAAGAGTAAATAGGCACCTTCTAGACCAACACGTAACATCTTCGACCTCATCGTCACTTACCATCAGGTGACATTGAGGTCAAGTGTTGATCTTCAATATAAAAAAATGAAACTAAACTTTTTAAGGGACATACACATAAGGGGTGAGGGGGTAGAAAATAAATAAGACTTTAAAACACTTTAGTTTTAAGGTAATTAATTCAGTTTAAAGTTATGCAAAAAAGACTCGCGAAGTCTTCCGCTCACAGAGCCACTAGGTAATAATAATAGACGAAAATATAATGACCTACCTCCTGGTGAAGATAGATATTTCCTGGTAGATAGTTGGAGCGAATATCGACTCAGTTTGAATTCCTACATGAATCATAGTTAGATTTGGAATACTCCAGCAACTTATGTGATCCTGGTAAACTACTAATTGGGAATCAAGAGTGTCTAGACAACTTTAATATCAGTTAATTCCATCATACACCACATCATTAATTACTGGCGACACGTCAAGCTTTGATATGTTATTACTTTAACAAGTGAATGAAAAGGAAGTTAAGAAAAACTGATCGAATCGAATGCGATTTTTTTAAAGTTTTTATCATTTTCGATATACTCAGTGTCACTCTCACAGTAAATACGAATCTAACGACACCTCTAAAGCTAAAATACATCGAGCCATCCAGACTGCAGAGCGTGCCAAACAATTATACATACATACTCTCGAAAAACATAACCCTCCTTCTGGCGCAGTCGGGTATAAACAAAACTAAACCTTGCAAAATAATACAATCAGGCCAGCATGGAAATAGTACGCGATAGTTCTTTTAAACATGCAGCCTAGTGGCGCCCTAAACAAAACAATGTGTCCAAATGTGAAGCTTGTGTGACGAAATGTGACCCTGCTATCTCATCCCGATAACGCTCGCACCCATATACCCGAGTAACTAGAACCCTGACAAATGAGGTCACCTGTCTAAGCGAGACACCTGCCCAGAGCAGATGGGACTCGGAAATGATGCGACATAAGTTTTGTTCCCGCCCTTCCTGTGTCTCTAGGGACTCGGGACTTGATACGGCCATCCAAAGGGAGACATGAAAGGTTTGGGTTTGTTTTAGGTCCTCTGTTTTCGTGCTATGATAATTTTGGTTTGAATTTTTAAGGGAATGAAAGGGTAAGAGTGTGTAAATTAAAAGGTAATAAGGTATTTTGCATAACTATTAAAAGTATCACGTACATACACCACAGTTTAGCGAACGCTGCTGTTTAGCGATGTACTTATTTCAATTACTTACCATAAAGGTGAACGCACACTTATTCGAGCCAAACACGCCGAACGAATCAAACGAAACCAATTTTATAATTCTGTGTATGAAATCTTGTGCAACCTCGCACACTTGTTCGTGTCGAATCGTCAAAATCTGGAAGAACCCAAGAAATCCTAAACTAATTCGGATGACGTCATTAGATTCGGCACGGCTGACCCAGAAATCCCAGTCAGATCAGTTGCGTACACGACATAACAGAATGTTATGAACCCACATCCTTGTTTCCCTTTGACGTATTCCAATTTCTTCACTTGCCTTTAAAAAGCCTCGTCAAGGTCCATCACAATTCAGATGTATTCAGTGAGACAAGTGTAAAAAATAGAAACGGTCGATTCTTTCGGTGCGGATAGGTATGCGAGGCCTCCTTGTAATTTAGCCGGAAGGTTAAGGGAAAAAGAGCATAAACATTAATTATAAAACGTAGGATGCATTTCACTAAAGATAAACATTATTACAACCTCACGTTTCACGGATGGACGATATCTCTAGTTTCCTATGCAACATGGATAAATGTACATATAATGACGGCAGCAAATACATACATCCGTAAGCTGTGAGGCTTTATGAGTGTATGTCTTTAGTGAATTGCATCTCAGTCTCTATATACACCTGCTGTAAGTATAATTCGTGACCTCATAATAATTTACGGTGATTAGGTGCTTTACATAAAGTGCGGTCGGAAGTACTAGTTCATATTAGTTTGATATTACATTACGGATTCAGTGTGAAATATCTCCCCTCCTAAGACGCATATTATAAAATCAATATCTGGGCGACCGAGTTTTGCTCGTAGTTCTTTAAAAACAAACAAAAACTTTATTTCTGCCCCTAAACACACAAAAAACAAAAATAAAAGCAATTTTCCAACCGGGATTTGAACGCGGATATCTCGGACGGAATGACACGTGTGAATCACTCGGCTAAAGTGATTATGTTTAACAGCGTGAAATTTCCCATCATATTTTGCGTCGAATAATGGGACGGAAAAAACGCATGAAAACTCGAAAACACGCATTTTCCCAGACATGAGACTAATCTAGATCGATTTTTGGCCCCCGAATGCCCCCAAATACCAAATTTCAGCGAAATCGCTGGAGACGTTTCGGAGATCCGAATTATATATATATGATTTACCACATCCATGGTGCACTACCTAGTTCCACGGCAAGCTGTGCGTGCTACTATTCGTGCGTGATGTTTGCTAGTAACTCCACAGTTATTATTTCAGAGTTAGCCGTAATTTCCTCGTCCAACCCCGACTGGTCGATTCCAAATGGTTAATACCCACCTGTGACTTAAATACTATGTTGAAAATGCCTCCAAGTTCTTGTTAATTGAGTGAAACTTATGAACAATATTTCGTTAACGTTAATTTCGTAGCTTTAGGTTGTTACACCCAAGATGGTATTAATTTTTGAATAATACTACTTCTAATTTTTGTATTAAAAGACGGCTAAGAAAGAAATATTTGCATAAAGTAGCAGCAACACATAATAAAGAAACAAAAACCTAATTTTACTATTGTCAAGCGTATAATGTTGAAAGCGTTGCCGCCGAAAGAAAACCATTTTGAAGAAGCATGTAAACTATTAATCTGAAAATCAATTCCAACAAAACTGAAATAGCCTTTCGGGCTCAACTAAACTGGAAAACAATAAAACGCAAACATTGTTACTCCTGAAATTTGTTTTTGTGTCTACGAAATTCCAACTTCTATTTGCGCTTAGGCAAGTAAACTAAAAACCGTAGCAAGCTCAATAATTCTCAACTACATCAAAAGTTTCAAATCCTTCACCAAGTTTATTTGTTTCACATATAAATTTCGAATACATTGTTCAAGGGAGGTCGAGTAAATGTCAATTCAAAGTCAACTATCGAAATTCAGCGCCCTAAAGGGCTGGAATTACTTGAGCTACACCAATTCAGACGAAGGGACTACGAAGGGCCGATTTGACCCAATTTGGCGTTACCTTCAAAGGGCGCAGCAGCCGGAGGGTTGGATGCCAACCGTGTTCTATCTAGTTGTCAGAATTTCATGGAGTTTGGGCGAGTCGGCGGGAGTGTAACTTTGGGTTGGTAAAAACGTGTTTAGATTTATGGGAAGTCACGAACACAGTGACTAAACTACTGCAACACTGTTAGTAAGTTAAACATTAAGATTAATAAGTTTCAATTTTGTTAGGCATAGGATAACACAGAAGATCGATTTCAGGTCAAATTGTGAAAGCTTCTACTGAAACCGACTTCGTAGTCTCTGAAATATGAATTGTCAATTCGAAGGTTCTTGTGTTGGATTCGCAGAAGGTTTGAGCACTAGTCTATACTCCCCGGATATAACTACCAAAGCACAGTGAGTGTGAAATAACATTGAGACTTTGCCTGCGTGAATTTAGGAAAGTATCCCACAGAAACTATGACTGCACAGGATCAAAAGTAAGCTTTGTCCTTTTCCTGCCCTTGAACTATCTCTATACAAAATTCTGACGCTCAGTTACGACGGTACAGAGGGACAAAAAATCAAATGAACACAGATTCACATTTATAATATTATAAGTATAGAGTTATGGATGGGTTTTTCCGTTGTTGAATGGTAAACGTGCTCGCCCAGTAGCCTTAAGCTACTGAGACACTGGCTCCTGAAATAAAAAGTGCTAATAACACTTCGGTAGACTTAGGTAAACTGGTGGTAGCTAGCTAGGCGAACATACAAAACTTCCCGACCTCCAATCTAACCGAACACCTATAGTTACAATTCTTTCATATCAACCAATCAGTTGAGATATAAGCCAAGTGCAAACAACAATCATTCTAAAACACCCCAGTATTTTACTGTTGTTTAACTCAATATTATGTATTTGATTTAACGAACAAACGGTCAAAGTAAGAATGAAATAAATTACGAACGTTGCCAGCCACTAAAAGGTTAATAAAACGGTCGTAAAGGGCTCGAATACGTTAAATTGTTTCTAATATTGCTTGACCTTTGCTGTTCAGGTTGTTTACTTGCCCCTTGAAGCCAAGAATCGATGTGAACAATTGAAAGTCACCTAATTAATTGTGTATTACATAGGTATTCTTTGGCAACATATTACCTATGACTATAGGTATATAATACATGTCTTAAAAATTATCATGCAAAATATAAATTAATGTTTCAATATAAAAGTGGGAGCGTAGACCAAGACAGAGAACAAAGACTAACTACTGGTTTCTGAACGATAACCCAAGAAGGAGACTCTAGTTTTATCATTCTCTTATTTTAGAGTTACGGGGGGAGGGGCGGAGGGCACATTTTACCACTTTGGAAGTGCCTCTCGCGCAAACTATTCAGTTAGAATGTTTTTATATTAGAAACTTCAATATCATTTTTGAAGACTTATCCATAGATGGGTATGGGTCCACGTATGGGTTCAATGACAAAAAAATGAGTTTCAGTTATAAGCATGGGGAACCCCCATAATTTATTGATTTTTCTTTCTATTTTTGTGTGAAAATCTTATAGCGGTTCACAGAATCCATCTACTTACCAATTTTCAACAGCATAGTTCTTATAGTTTCGGAAAAAAGTGGCTGTGACATACGGACGTACCGACAGACATGACGAATCCATAAATAAGGGTTCTGTTTTTTGCCATTTGGCTACGGATCCCTAAAAATATCAGTCAGCCACTTCCAAATTGTATCTCACTAAAGATAGACGGTTTCTTTTATTTTTCCAACATACGAAGTAAAACCCTTCTAGAACTAGCCTGCACCACAGATAAACAGAAAAATCATTTCATCATCATTCAGAAAAATTGGGTTCA
The DNA here is from genome assembly GCA_910589575.2 of Carcina quercana. NCBI lineage: Eukaryota > Metazoa > Arthropoda > Insecta > Lepidoptera > Depressariidae > Carcina > Carcina quercana. The sequence goes on along the minus strand of OU342429.1, from coordinate 1,715,057 downwards.
AAGTAATAATAAGAAGCATATTATACCATGTATGAAAAAAGTGATAAAACGTTTAAACTTTGTGTATTGAAGTACAGACAACAAAAAAAGACAACTGCTAGTGATATGCTATTAGCTATTTTAGTAGTTCTATTCTACTACAGTTTTATTTTATAAACTAACAAACATATGCGAATTCGTAAATACAAGTCAACATTTCATTTTAAAATAAAACACAAAGTCTGTCCAAAACCTGAGACGTCATTACACCCGAAAAAGTCTCCGAATAAAATATTACGCGAACATTTTCCATCCGCGAAAATGCTGAGAAGTTCCGTAATCACTGGACCAGATACGAAAAAGCTGTTCCTTCAAAAGTAACGTGACGTAAAAGAACGTAAAGTTGCGAGTAACTGTGACAAGTCACAGGTGCGCTCGCACGGAGTACGTAATTTGCGTCCCTAAATTCTTTTTCACACTGCTCCACTTTACCTAGAGATTTATTCATAATGCGTGCGTACCTTGAACTTAATTACATTTTTGTGTGCGTTTGTACTTAAGTACACGCGTTTTAGGTTGAAATTAGACGTAATTACCAAAAACATATACAGTCCTTTAATGCAAAATAATATTTGCAAATCAATAAAATGAAATTTTTTTAGAATATCATAGGAACATCAAGTGATTACATATGAGGTTTTCTGAGCTGTTCATTTCTGGTTAATGATGCAAAATGTATTAGACCAGATAGTTATTAGAAGTCTCCTAAATCAATGCGACAACTTCTTCACCAACTGTTAATAGCCAGTTACATTCAGTATAGGGGTCACCCAACACAAAAGAAAAACAATAAAGGTTTAATTATTATCAACACTTGCTAAGTCCACGGCTTCACTTTCTGTAAAGATATTTGCTACAGAGGTAAATTGATAAACACGCTTGGCAAGTGAATTCGTGATAGCAAGATGTTGTTGTGAATACACTGAACACATATGTAGATGATAGACAAGTAAATTAAATAAAAACTAAAAAAATCTACGCAATAATACGTTTTGTGCCTAACATCAGCCGATACTCTTCAAATTGCTGAAACGTTATTACCAAATCTAGCTAAGAACCACCGCAAGGAAACTTGCTTTCACGTAAAAAGACACATCAAAATCGCTCCATACATTCGAGAGCTACGATGCCACAGACAGATAGACACACACAAACAGGCGTCAAACTTATAACACCCCTCTTTTTTCGTCGGGGGCTAAAAAGTAGAGATGTCCCATGTTTCCCCCTGTTGTACGATAAAAACCAGATGACATGGGGGTGATAGTAATAAATATTTGTTTCGCATAAAATAATCCCAACTATGGTTGGCTTTCTGTATTAGTTGAGTTATACTTGTGTCAATAGCTGTTGGTCTTTCTGATAAAATATAATAATAAATAATAATAAAAACTGTCATACTAAATCTAATAAATTCTAAAGTCTGTAAATGCTAAAGTATGATTGTTTGTGCTTCCTTCCCGATATAATAGATAATAGAGTAAGAATGACTTGATTTCTTTGTATAAGGATAGTTGAAGGTCCGGAATAGAAAATGCTACTTTGTATCCCGATCGAGCATGTTCCAAACGCAGCGGGCAAAATCGAGTGTGGTAATAAACCACTAAGCACATTAACGGCAAAACCAATCCTGATGATATTGGACACGAACGAAATCTACAGCACAGAAGAGGACATAAGCTACGCAGACAAAGTCACAAGCAAACGCTAGTAATATCTATTTAAAAAATTTGTTGCCAAACTTGTATATCGGTTTTAGTTTGTGTTGCATCCCTCATGAATTCCACCAGCCGCTAGGGAACTCCAGTCCTTACCAGATGATGAATGATGAAGAAAAACAGTTCGTGCGTAAGTTCGTCGGAATTCTGCCAACTGTGCGTACACTTCGCCCCGTTTCATCCTGTCGCTGGTATAAAATGACAAGCGACAAAGTTACGTGTTCGGACCCATAACGGGGTGAAAATAAAATATTCATGCACGTCGCCCATCCTTATCGCTACGAGGGTATGATATATATTCCCTACCAATAACATACACAATCCTATTTAAAAGTATTAAGCGTCCATAGCCAAGTAGATAGACAATTTGACTCATCATTTAGAGGGCATTTCTTACATGTATGATGGGTTTGCATTGTCTTCATCATCTGACGGTAAGTGACGATAAGGATGTTGATGTTGAATGCTAAGCGTGTGCACCCACCTTTCATACTGGACCACAACAGTGCTATTAACACTGCTGTTTGGCGGCAAACATAGAAAATGCCACTACCAACCAAATCGAGTACCAACATGTACCCCCACTGGGTAACGAACCCGGGACCTCAGTCCAAAATTTCAGCAACTAAACCTTAGAGGTGGTTAAAAGTGCGACTATTCTTATTTTGCGTGACTTACGAATTATGTAGTAAAGTAGTTGAAGTGTTTAGCCGGACGAGAATGAAGAGAGAAGAGAAATGAAATGAAAAATAAAAACACTTTTAATATATGTCTTGTGATAAGTGCTTTATGAAAATGAAATGAAAACATATTTATTTTCTTTTATATTATTACCTTAACGATACAGTTTTTGTGACACTCCTTTTAAGTTTAAAAAACTTGTATTAGGAGGCCCCGCTCTTCCGCTAGCTATTTTTTATTTATTTCATAGGTGCTACTTACAAAAGAGGACATAGTGGTCGGATCGTGAGAGATACCGTGTCCATATTAGTAGATAAGTAATTATGCGGCCTACTCATCTTTGATCAACGTGTATTAATATAAGCTAAAGTAGACTTTTATGAGTCTATACTTTCAGAGTTTTGGATACAGATAATTTTTTACTAACAATAATTGGTTAGTTACCAACAAATGCTGGTGTAGACCAATATCCGAATGGAGATCACGTCTGTGTAAGAGTGAAAGAACGCCAATGCCATATCTACAAGTGCGAGTGACCATCGCAAGCGACAAGTGCCCCCGTGGACCGGTGCTTACATAGGATTAGCACTTTTAAGTTGCCACTGGCGCTGGCACTTTTCGCTTATCACAACTAACTTAAATATTAATCTAAACTAAATTAACGTACATAACGTTAATTTATGAGAAAAGGTTGAGATTCGAGTACAGTGAAACGCCATGGTAGCGCTGTATGTCCAGCCAGTAGTAAGTAAAATATATAACAAGTAAATGCGTTCAAAAAGAACTGGAAAACGACTTCAATTACCCTAAAAGTCGACTTTTACTAAGGCAAATTTAAGATTTATATCATGGATGCCGTTGTCAAAACTGGGCCAAGCACTACCTTTCAAATAAAAAAGAATCATCCAAATCGGTTCACCCAGTCAAAAGTTCTGAGGTAACAAACATTAAAAAAATATACCCGTCAAATTGATAACCTCCTCCTTTTTTCGGTTCGTCGGTTGAAAAAAGAGCGTTTCAATTCAATATGATTAAACACCCCCACGCTTTTAGATCTTTGTTAAGCGACTTCCAAAAACGAGTAGGTTTTCAATTCGATGGGTATGTTTTGTTATGTTTGTTACCTCAGAACTTTTGACTGGGTGAACCGATTTGAATGATTCTTTTTGGTCCAGTTATGACAACCATGGTTTGTCTTAAAGTTATGACAATTATGGTATCCATGAGAAAACGATATAAATCATAAATTAGCCTTAATAAAAGTAGAATTTTATGGCTGTTGAAGTCGGTTTCCAGTTCTTTTTGAACGCATTTACTTGTTTCATTGATAATCATATGCTGACGTACGTGATCAAAGAAACAAAACACGTTTTTTTTGTCCGAAATTTATTGCCGTTCTTAAATTAAGGAGTCCTTTACATTGATTATTTTTTCAGTTAATCCTTTATATTATATCAACACAAACTATAACCCAGTCAAACTATAACTACTCCGCCGGAAATCGATGTCAACCAAAATCGATCGATTGAGTTCTAATTTAAATAAATGAATTTATACATATACACTGATCTGTAAAATATTCAACGCTTAAGTATTCCTTTGCTAGTATTCCGTGCTTGTAGTTTTAGTCACCAGGGTTTGCTCGCCAAACGCATGTACAAATCGATCCAAATTTCAAACTCCATGAAACTTCTCGTCAAGTTGGTATTTATGTAAACCAGGTAGACCATGAGTTTAGGAAGCATTGAATATATACGATCACATTTCACACATTTCCAAAAGTTTTTGAGGTTCTAAATTAGTTTAGGAGTTCTCTATAAATTTTTCATGGTAATTAACCATCTCTTAAAAAATTACCAGGTTTAATTTTTCCGCAACAACACAAAACAGATTCTTACATTAACAATATGTAATATAATAATATAGCACGTGGAGTACTTCAGAGATCTCTAAAGCAAATGATCTCTTATTAAGAATATTTTGAGCCAAATTGCTCCGCTAAGTCAGCGACATAAGAAGCTTTCCGAGCTTCGAAAATTGTTTTCGATCAACGGAATTCTTAAAAGCGTCAAAATTACTCACATCGAGGTAACGACACCCGCAGGGCCAGGGAACGACTCGTGAAAATTTTATGGAGATAACACCGGCACTGATATTCACACACAAAATCAAAGTCAATTGAAAAAATGGCACAGATCTGAGAATAAGCACTCACGAAACAGCAAATGTTTGGCTCCAACCGAGGTTTATCCACAAACAAACATTGGAGGTCCAATTTTCAAGATTCGCGTTCGTATTCCGAAACGAATGGGCACGGACCGCGACGCACCGGGGTTCGGGCCACACTGAACTTGTTTTACCCGGCTGTGTAACCGATTTCAGTCTTCTCTTACGCTCGTGTAGGAACTTCAGCCTGAAATGTAGGGTGTCTCACTCGCACGAGCTGAAAGAGAGCGTGGAGAGAGTACTCGTAATACGTATAGGTCAATATGAAACCTCCTCGGGTGCTGGAGGCTGCAGTTAGGGTGGCCAGACTGAGTAAGGAAATTCTGGGATATGTCAAATGACGTCATCATGCCTGGTTATAGCGCGGTAAAGCTATTACACTATGTTTTACACTATGTTTTACACTATGTTTTACACTATGTTTTACACTATGTTTTACACTATGTTTTACACTATGTTTTACACTATGTTTTACACTATGTTTTACACTATGTTTTACACTATGTTTTACACTATGTTTTACACTATGTTTTACACTATGTTTTACACTATGTTTTACACTATGTTTTACACTATGTTTTACACTATGTTTTACACTATGTTTTACACTATGTTTTACACTATGTTTTACACTATGTTTTACACTATGTTTTACACTATGTTTTACACTATGTTTTGCACTATGTTTTCAGGTAAATGAGAAATTCTAAGTACGTATATTAGTACGTACGTCAGTTAACTGTTATTGAGCTACTTTATAGAAGATTTTAAATTAATCAATCATGAATACATAGTCACAGCCTTATTAACTTTAGGCCGCTAATAAAAACTTATCGGCCACTGCTGTACAACAGTGTTGTAGATATGTACATATGTTATATTGCCAGTTTCAATTTGTTTGCAAGTGAATAACGAAAATTTTTGTCAGAACTTCCACTCTCATACCGAAAATGCTAAATGAAACGATGTAATTAATGTTAATAATAAGTCGAATGAGTCCATCAGAACAAATAAAATAATTAAAATAAGTATTTCTATATTTTTTAGAACGAAATACTCGTACTTAGCCATTAAATTCCACTTCTCTTTTTTTGTCGTTCATAATTCACACAGTCCCTACATTCCCTGGAACCGTGAGCTCCCTACACAATCCGCCTCGAGCCGGCCCGCACGCACGCGCGGTAGAAATCAAGCCTCACTCAGCCCTACGTAACTGTACACACCCTGAAAATTAATTATTAGAAACTGTACCGGCCTCGTACACAAATGAAAGACATTATTCATGTCTTTCGCCATTGATTTGTCGAGTGCTTTGAAGGTGGGGCTATTAGCGAGATTTGATTTGTTTACTTCGAATGGCAGGGTCGAGGTGGCCACGTGTAGCGATTGACATGGGACATTCCGTGGTTGTACGAGTAGTCGGTGATTCAATTAAAGGGAAAGCGGGTGGGATTTTGTTCCGTCAACTTCTTGCTCAGGTTTCCATTTTCTTCTATTGTTTATACACGGTAGAAGTTTTGGGTAGCTGTCGTAGCAAATTAAGAGGGTATGCTGTTGTCAAAGCGCCCATACAAACGTAGTCCAGTCATATTTTGAGTATTAAGCTATGAAAATCTATGAAATTTTCAAGACACAATCTAGAAACAAATATCTGTGTCGGTGGTGAGTCAGATTTTCGTTTAAATATATACTTCCAGAGTTACAGGGCGTCAAAGTATTGTATTTTTCGGTAGTAAAAAGCCCCCACTTTGAACCTGATTTACAAGAGTATGAATCAATTTAGAACAATTTGGAAAAACCATCGACATCTGAAATTTCATTAGTATACTGTATTAAAAAAATGGTTACATAATATACTGTATCCTTCAAATGATCCCTGGACTACGAAACATCTAAATAACGGGTGGATAACATCGCGTAATGTATGCTGTCTCACCGTACGCGCTCGGGTAGGATAGGGCTCGGAGAGGGACAGCTACAAAACAATGCAACCTCGAAACCGACCACGTGGTCTTACCAACATAGCCTCTTAAGAACAACCCCAATTGGTTACTTGACACTTCATATGCTTCATGAACTTCATACTGCTTCAATATAGTAATGTGACGTCACAAAACACGCCCGAGTTATATGGAGCACATTTTAGCACCGCGTGACTAGAATCACGTCGTAACGAAAAAAAATAATTATAGAGTTATTTATCTTTTTACATGAGACAAAAATATTTTTAGTCAAATACCCAGGTATGTCGTAAATGATGACAAGGGGAAAAATTAAAAGGGCAACAGAGTCCATTTTAGAGGCGTGTGGCACTACAAGTTTTCTGCGCTACCAACCAGCTCGTTGCCGATTACAGCAAGAACATAGTAACCATTTTACATCTGTATTAACTTAACATTATACCTCTATCTATGCCTCTATATTAATATAACAATAACTAGCTTGGTTATCTTCTTCTCTTCTCTATACTATAATAAATCTGTAGAATCGATGTGTCTGTGCATTGATTTTTTTTGCCTAAAACTGATTGAGGATGATGTAAGAAGTGTAACAGAACACAATAAGACAATTTTTAAACATTTTGTCTGTCTGTCTGTCTGTCTGTCTGTCTGTTTGTCTGAACCGGCTAATCTCCGAAATTACAAAACCAAATTTGATGCGGTTTTCACAATTAAATTAGGCGTAGGTCAAGGCAACATCTAAGCTTTATTTCATCAAAATCGGTTCACGCAATAAAAAGATATCTTCAAAAAACCTGTAGAATCGACTTACCTGTATATGGAGAATCGACGCATCTATCTGTACATTGAAAATACTTGCCAAAAATGGTTTAAGGGTATACAGAATACAAAAAAACAGCCAAGTGCGAGTCGGACTCGAGCACCGTGGGTTCTGTACAGAATAACTACAATGCCTGATTAATTTCAAATAGCAAAGACAAAAGAAAGTGCTTTAGTGGTTAATGTTTAAAAGTGATTTTAAAACATTACCTCAGTGTTTGAAGTGACGTGTTTTTTTACCATAATCTTACCTGATGTTAAGCGACGATGATGTCTAGGATAATTCACGGTTGCCTATAAATAGTCTATTCACTGTGGCCTTGAAGTTATCTTAATGGTATCGCTTAGGAAACACAAAAGCCGGCAGGGAATTCCACTGCTTAGCTGTAAGCACGTGGTAAGTGACAATAAGATAGAAATTATGTTTAGCCAGGAGACTCAAACTAATAGAGGTACTCAGGTGCTCTGCTACCTCACACCTGTAGAATCAACGTGTCTATCTGTACATTGAGAAGGTTTGCCAAAAATTGTTTGAGGGTGATATAGGTAGTATAACAGAATACAAAAACCAGTTTAGTGGGTTCTGTACAGAATGGCTACAATGCCTGACTAATTCCAAATAGCAAATACAAAAGAAAGTGCTTCAGTGGTTAATGTTTTAAAGTGTTTTTGAAACATTTCCTCAGCGTTAGAAGTGACTGACTGACAGACGAAACCATGTATTGTAATGAGATTTTGCAAATATTTTCTTTTTATGATAGTTCCGCAAAAAGAATATGTGATGCAAGTTTGTGTTAAAGTTTGCGATTGCCGTGTAACTACACATTAAACTATGATTGGATTTGCAACAAGCACCACTGTTGGTAGGCGGATTGGTGATCGCAGTAAGATTTTGTAGTTACATAGCACCTATACAACTAAGACCTAACGGAATGTGAGGTAAAATTAGCGATGTAAGTTTGTATAAAAAGTTCGTAAATAGTTGTTTTTGTATGGGTTTGTATTTGACCTTCATCTAACATGTTTTTTTTACATTCGATAGGCTTCCGTTTTATTACAATCTCACCTGATGTTAAGCGACGATGGGGTCTAGGATCGTTCACGGTTGCATAGAAATAGTCTATTCACTCTGGACTTAAAGTTATTTAGGTTGTATCGCATGGGAAACACAGCCGGCAGGGAATTCCACTGCTTAGTTGTACGCACGTGGTACGTGACAATAAGGCCGTTGGATAGAAATCATGCTTATCAGACTTAGGTAACATGGTAGTAGCGAGCCAGGCAGACAAAAAATGGCTTACCACCAACCAAACTGAGTTCCGATAGATACTGGGAATCGAACCCTAGACCTCCGGGTTGTGAATCGAACATTTAGCAATTAGGTCACTACTCTAATTTTAACGAATAACTGAACATTTTAATATACAAAACAAACTGTTATAGACAAAACAATACATTTTGAACAATTTATACACAAAAAGACCTGGAGGTTCATTTTTCGATACGTTTGATCTACTCGGTACAATATTCACATAACAGACTAACTATAATAAAATCCAGATGGGCATAGAAAATGCCTTCACCATCATCATCATTAGCCAGGAAACGTTCACTGCTAGACATAGGCCTCTTTAGTGGTACGACACACCGACAGGTCCCGAGAAAATGCCTTACCGCCATCCAAACCAAGTACCGATAGGTACTGGGACTTATGGTCATTTTTAATTTTTTAGACACGGAGGCAGATAATTTTTATTAAAAAAAGGTATTATTATTAGGTACACATTTTGATTTAAATCTTATATAAAATTAAAAGTCCTGACTAACTAACTTATCAGACAGCTTAATCCTATGGCCATGAAATTTGGAGTATGCGTTCTTTGTAAAGTGAAAGTATTCGCTAAAAAAGGATTTCTCGAAATTCCACCCCTAACAGGGTAAAATAAGGGATGTCAGTTTGTACGAAAGTCCGTCATTTTTGAAGATAAGTTTGTATAGGAACTCTGTTGTTTTTGAAGTCAATATATCATCAATATCATGAAAATTGATACTAAGTAAGTGGCTACATTTGAAACAAAGAAATACGTGTTCCACAGGTTATTAATTCATTGGTTAATAGTTCATTTTGTATGATAACTCTGATGTTTTGTTAGAGAGTGGAAACAGATAAATACGTGTTTCCGCATATTTTTAATGGGGGTGAATATAAAAATGTATGGGTTTTTGTGGTCGCACTTCTGCGAAACGGCTTTTTTGTATGTGAATCTTGCACCCTGTTACCCCCCACCTCTTACCCATATTTTATGTCGATTTTAAAATTGTAGTATGAATAATATCCAAATAATTATTCGTTGCCGGAAAGCGTCACGTCAGTTTCATATTTGTTATGTAATTGATTTATCCAATGGGATAAATCCTAAAGTCCACGCGGGCAAAGCCGCGGGCAGAAGCTAGTATATAATATTCTATATTTGTAATACCTGCATGTCTCTAAGATACTATAGGTTGTCACCTCCCAAACCCTAAACTAGGAAAAAAACTGTGTCTTGGGAGACAGTGTTCCTCCGTGGGCTATGCTTGCTTGAAACACCAATAAATATTGCATTCCAAACCGTTCAGATATTTCAGGCTGATCAAGTAACAAACCAAATTTCACCCGCCTGCCCTTCCATCGTTCGTCTAAAGGTAAACTGCAGAAGATAACCTGCAGATGCATTTGTGCACCGCTGATATCTTCGAACCATCACTATACGGTAAAAATACTGATATATTAAGCACGATATATCCAAGCACACAAACTTTCGTAATTAATTTAAGTAGTATTTCACTCTAAAGCGTTTTCAAGATTAGATTCCTCTTTATCTTACTTCTGAAATGAAAGATTAACGCTTTCAATTCATCTCCGAACGCAATTGAAAATCGTTTGGACCGCATTTAAATTCAGCCCTGTTGCGAACAATTTCTTAAGACGAACCTACTTACTACCGAAAACGTGCTTCAAATCGTAAGAAAAGCAATTTATTTGCGAAACACCTCCGCCATTTTGCTCAGTCAAAAGCAAATTAAGGTGTACATTGATAAATTAGGGTTGCGTTTTATAAAGCAAAGATCCCCGCTGCGCAAGCCGGGGCGAGTCTTTTTTTAAACACCTTTTTTGAAATGGTTCATTATTACGAGTGTATGTATGTCATGTATGTTTGTAAATTATTATGAATGTAATTCAATTCAATGTATGGCAACAGCCGCCAGAGGGTGATGCAAAGAATTTTTCGTCGGATGTTTCACCATTAATTAAAACTGGCACTGATAGGTACTCCCAATGGGAATCTAACCAAGGACTACAAGATTGTAGGTCGAACCCTGTTTAGCCACGGAGACACAAATATGAATCCTTTATTTTAGAAGATTCAATTTTAATAAGCTAATCTAAAATTCTAACAATTATGGTTGTTTTAACGTAAGTAGAGTTTTAATATAACAAAGCTGCTAAATGAATGAAATTGTTAGTCTAAGTACAAAAGGTTATTAAATAAATAACACCACAATAGGTTTGTGAACCAAAAACCAAAGAGAATGAAACTAAATATCACAGTAAATTAAACTTAAGGGGAAAAAATGTGAAAATACAATACATCATCGTCATTCTCTTATTTCTACACTGCTCAAATTTTAATTCTTGAAGTTACATCAATATCTATATTTGATTTAGTTGCAGAAACAAAATGGGTAGCTACACGCATCACGATCCCTAAATCGTGGCGAGTGGGTTCCATCAAGCTATTGAAGAGGTCCCCATATAGAATGATCCGACTGCTTTTAACAATGGTTCCACCGAATGCAAAAATGTATGAATTGTGATGGGCATATACTTTTCTAAAACAAATGTACCAGTAAAACATCTGTTCATGTTCACCTGAGTCTAGGAACTTTCTATATGACCCACACACAGTATTACTGAAATAATATTTATCGTGTATTCTTTGTTTGTCACCCATTAATATATTTTTGACAAAACACCAGAATTTGGGCTACACCGCCAGAAGCAAGTAATTTAAAATGCGGTGTGTATTTTTTTATTTCCATTATCCTTTACTTCAAAACAAAGGGCCTCGTTTAGACAATTTGCTAATTGTAAATTTCTGTGAATATTTTTTTGGTTCATTTACCTACCTCTCCTAAAAATATTTTAGATTCAACTGAAACATGATGAAAGAGAATCTATTAATGGGAATTAGGAGGAAATATTTTAAAGGTTTGTTTCGTTTGTTGGGGCTGTACAATTTAAATGTAACTAGCCATTTGATCCGCGTATAATAATTTGGAATTTGAATTGAAATGTAATTTTTACTTCTGAAATAAAAGTTTTGAATTGAATAATAGTTATTTATTTATGCAACTGTATAATATTAAAGGGGTATTAAAACATGGGTGTGGGTTTATCACACGAGTCAAAGCCAATAAGTGTGATAATAGTAATATGTGAGCTTTTTAATATCTAATTATGTACAGTTGCATTCAAGACTTTATCTAAAACCATGATATGAATCCTCTACTAAAGTTTCCTAAATCGTATGGCGTTGTACAGTGTTGTAAGAACTCTATGTGAATTCGTGGTAAGTTTAATAGGTAAGTATCTAATACGAACAAACTATGTATTCGAGATTGTGGCATAAATAACACCTAGAACATATTAATTGGATTTGGCCCCATAGTTCATTTTGTGATGAGAAGATGGTTCCAGGTGCTATATATCACTATATTTATTAATTCACCCAGATGGTAGTTTGTCTGTTGAAATATGTATTACTTGTAATATAAATTCACTATTGAAAATGTAATGTTTGGTTGTTGAACAGGACTTTAAATAACTTACCAAAAAACAACAGCAATCATCATGAACTTCAGTGCAAGCCACTAAAATTCAACTCTAAAATTTTAAACGCCGCAACCAGCCAGCATTTTTGTTTTGTTCGTTTTCATTGCTGACCTCATTTCAGTCAGGGGAACTCTAAAAAGTAACAGGACGGAATTTGCAACTGATGCTATCAGCGCGCGGGAAATGAGACGCGTCGTTTGCCCTGATACAATCGCATTGTGTATTTTTGTCCTGGCTCTGACATTTCAAGACCTTTTAGAAGGATTTTAGATTTGTTGCCTTTTGTCGTAGCATCCGCGTTACATAAAATATGTATTTTATTATGGCGATACCAGAGTCAATGACCTTGAACCATGCGTTCCGTTCCGCTTCCGGAGTTTTAATATGTGAGAATAGAGGCTATAGACCAAGAACCACGAGGCATTGATTTTTGAATTTTGAAAGGATAATAGTTGCACAAAGTTTTATCAACTTACTGTGTGTAAAAAGCATTTATTAAAAATTCATTTCAAAAGCAACCTCTAGATCTTTTTTCTATTGAGTGAAGTTAGTATTTTTTTTGTATCAAGCTCAACATATTTTTTTCTCTGTCGTGCATTCTGTATTCGCCCATTCTTGCCAAAGCTTTAAAAAAAATTACACTCATACAAATTCTGCAGCTTCGATCAATAAGTTATGTATAACTTAGCCTTCTTCCAATTAATTTTAGAGTTGAAAAACTCTGACTTCTTCAATTAAAACTTTCAGGAATATGGGATGGCTTGAAAGATCTTCAAAAGTTTCAAGTCTTCGTCACTCATTAGATATTTCGACCGAGGAAACCTTATCTTCTTACTTTATCTACGTCGTTGAAGGACTTTCCATGGGAAAGTTAAAGATGGCGACGTAATGGTAACACGAGTACACGACAAGGGTAATGTTTCTTAAACGCTTCAACTATAGTTACTAAACTGTATTTTGTAATTTTTAAATCCAATTAACCAAACGGAGTAACACATATAATCCACACTGTGTTTATTGGACAACACCTCAAGACTGTGAGTCAAAATGTGTGCAAACCAAACATACATTCTACTGGATGTCTTTAAGTCGAGGGTGAACAATTTAACATGCAGTTTCTAGACCAAAGGGTACCATCGTAGGCCATATCATCTCTTACCATCAAGTTAGATGGCCAAGTGTTGATCTGTCTTCAATTTAAAAACAAATCATAAAAAAGGTAGAAGCAGATGGCCGTTGCCATGGATACACATTGTCGCCTTTTAAGGTATGATCTCCACCAGGGCCTCGTGGCATATGTAAGTCATCAACACACGTGTAATAAAATATTGAATCCTATAGAAAACACGCAACATCAATCTGCTGAGGAATCGATCATTATGTGACGATGTAACAGACGTGGAATTAAAACGGTGGAATCTTTCAGGCGATTGAGTGATTATCGGCAATTATGTTTACCGCACCATCCATCACCCGCTGTGTTAGAGGTGGGTTGATACGATCGCAAATATAGCTGTACTTGTAGAGTGTTACATACAAGTACCTGCAGTTTCATTAAGAGGCTATGTTGGTTAGACCACGTGGCCGCGTTCAAATCTGGATTGTTTTGTAGCTGTCCCTATCTGAGCCCTATCCTACCCGAGCGCGTACGGTGAGACAGCATACACTACGCGAAGTTATCCACCCGTTATTTGGATGTTTCGTAGTCCAGGGATCATTTGAAGGATACAGTATATTATGTAACCATTTTTTTAATACAGTATACTAATGAAATTTCAGATGTCGGTGTTTTTCCAAATTGTTCTAAATTGATTCATACTCTTGTAAATCACGTTCAAAGTTGGGGCTTTTTACTACCGTAAAATACAATTCTTTGACGCCCTGTAACTCTGGAAGTATATATTTAAACGAAAACCTGACTCACCACCGACACAGATATTTGTTTCTAGATTGTGTCTTGAAAATTTCATAGATTTTCATAGCTTAATACTCAAAATCTGATTGGACTACGTTTGTATGGGCGCTTTGACACCAGCATACCCTCTTAACGGCTTGTGCTGACTTGAACGTGGTAGGGGAAAGTCATTTTTGTCTTCGAAAATTTAGGATTAATCATTTGTGTCCAGTAAAATCCATTGTATAATAATAATCCATTTATTTGTTTTAATTGACTTTCCGTTGGATACTAATCGCAATAAGATTTAGCCCCGGATTTCAGTCAAATTTTATCCAAGATCACCTTCCAAACTTAAGACAAAGACTTCATTCTAACCATAGTCAAGGACTTAACCCAGACGTTAGCCAAGGGTCGGTACAAATTGAAAACTATTTTCCTCTGACCTAGGTTCTATACAAAATAGCCTGACAACCTAAAAAGCGTTCACTATCACTTGTACTTGTAAACACGCGGGTGTCCCATTTCGTAAGAACGTACGAAGAAACGGTAGGCTTCAATTCCTTTGAGAGAGAACGTTTATTCAGTGTAGGTGGAAAAGAAATGACTTGAGAAGTGAGTGAATCTTAAGGTGAATTTATTTTTAGATATGTGTGTTATGAACGTTTCTTGACTTTTGTTCCTGGTTCTTTGAAGTTGTTTTGATTCTAAAAATGTATAGTAGGAAGTACGAAGTAAGAAGATTAAATAATGTTTGTTTGTTTCCTCAACGAAGTTTAATGGTTTATTTCTACATTGACCTTTAAAAGTCAATGCTTTTCATGTCACAGTACACAAAATAATAAATGGGTTATACATGAAGATGTCATTTAACATATAATGCTACATAAGAGCTTGTTTAATTTTTGACAGAATATAGAACTAAACTAAAATTACTTTCCTAACTATTTCAATAAAATGTATTAGTTCAATTAAATGTGTAATGAACATTGATTTTATTTAAGCACATTGCATAGCTTCTATCGCGGGCCTTGAGCGCGGGACCGAATCGAGAAATTCCGTAACGAAAAAACCTCACGCTCCCCGGGCACGGAGGTGTGGCTTGAAGGCCGTGCATCGTCTAACGTCGTTTCAGTTCGGCAGTCTTCGACACGGCGTTGTGTGCGTGCGATTAGACGTATTACTGTTTTATAATTTATTAAGTATAATAGTATGTAATTTGATATAGCAAAGCAAATCCGTTATGTTAGCTAAATATTGATTTAATTTTGTTTTCCTGTTTGTAATTTAATTTCCATTTTTGTGGTGGGGATATTTATGTTCGTGACATAAAAACTTTTCTTATTAAAACTTTCTTAAATAATTATAATTGCATAAGTTGATACAAAATGCTATGCAATAGCTTTACCGCGGCAGTCCCCGAGTGCCACACGTCTTTTTTATTTTTATTATAAATGTAAAAGTAATGTTAAATAAAACTATTTTTGATTTATTTTATAAAACAAAACAAAATTATACAACTATTCAAAGTAAAAACAAAGCGGTGTTTGATATCATTTTTAAAATTAAGGATTTATGAGGAAGTCTCAACTTTATATTATTGCTATAATTACAATTAAAAATAAAATACTTACCTACATATCACAAAAATTACATTTTAGATATATCAAATAAAATTTATGTCAAATATACTAAGTTATGGTCATATCAAAATTCGTCTACCTTATACAAGCAATTTTTTCAAAACCAAACAAACATACGTATATCCGTAGAAAGTTTTCTTTAAGACTAGTACCTGCCTGCCTTTTAGACAGCCCATCCCGATTTAGAAACGGGACCAGGATAGGAAAATGATGATGACTTAAATTTTTTACAAAAACAGTAAAAATACGAGTACTCACTCGAAAACCGAAGACCGACCCCGAAATTAAAGGCACAATAAAACCTTCATTCTCTTTTTCCACAAAATAAATTGAACGCGACATTAGCATTCGGGGTCATTACAACAATATTCATTGTATTTACTGCCGACCCTATACAAAATCAAAAAATTATTCTGTATCAAGATCGAGGCATTACTGCCATCTGATGTTGGGCCCTCGCAGAATCCTTGTTATTTTTCCCTTCACAATATTTATTATTATAAACATCAGCCCTCTCATACTAATTTCCGTATTGGGGACCTATCGATCCCAACCTCGACTGAGGGCATATTCTGAAACGGTTTATTCGATAAATTGATGAGGGTTTGTGGTAAAACTTGCTCTTGAAGAAATGTGACGTGTAATAGATACTATTATCAAAAATTAATCTTTTCTTCCAACGGTAAATAAATTTGACAGCAGCTCTCAATTCCTGTTTTGATGGGCGTGATTATTAAAAGAACTTTATAAAGAAAGAAAAAAAGAAAGAAAGGCTTTAGAAAATATTTTGAAATCGTTGCTATTCGTTAGAATTGTTTGAGTGATTAATTAAAACTAACGTAACGTCCACATATTAAAACCAGATACTAAATAAGGATATATCGTTTGGTTACAGTTATAAGATGGCGATCAAAAATGGCATTTAAAACCATAGCATAAATAAAAGTAGACTTTACACGTAGAATAAAGACTAAAGTTTACTAAGACTAAAAAAAGCATAGACACACATTGTTTATCTTCTCTGTTACATCCTCAATATTTAATTACTATTTAGTCCGTGTACCACGTACAGCACCGTCACACTGTTTATATTAGATTCTACCAAAAAATTAAACAAACAAATTTTTTTCAAAAATTCTTACAAACGAGCCTTGAAGGCCGCTAAAGCTGGCAACTCCGTCAGTCGTTTTTCATGTGTTGTGCCGTTTACATGTGATATTTGTATAAGTGATTTTGATTGTGTAAGCAGAAAAAATGTGTTTCTTTAAAACATATGTGTCTAACAGTCAATTCGCACTGGTGAACTATTTTTATTGGTGACCTGTCCGCAGAAGAATTGCAGATATTTAATGCTACAAAAATAAGGTAGGCAAAAATGACAATTACAATACACCAGTTCTGCCAAAAAGTAACCTATCAGATTTTCTTTAGTGAGGTACGGGATGTCATGCGGAAACCTTTAACCCTATAGGACATCCTTTAACATATTATATGATTCCTTAGTGGTGTCAGGAGATGTTTTAAGGGAGTTATTCTTAGTGTAACGATATGAACATATATCTTCGGTCGAATTAACATTGTTCAGTGTAGACTAAACCTAAACCCTAAAGCTTTGTCTTTGACCGGTTTAGAGTAAAATTGCACTAAAAAACTGGTTAATTCTTGTTTATATAATGCCACGACAAGGCTATAAAGATTTCGAGGAATATGAATGTCACTAGTTAGATTTTATTTTAAAGATGTATGTAGAGTCAAAGCTCGATCTTCCAGATATTTGAATTATGTGTTACGTAGTGATATTTATATATAAGTGTTTATCTCACAGTATCCAGAATAAGGACGTCCGCAATATTATGAGCACTGAATACAAATAAGATGTTATCGAAGGCGCCTTATTGGTTCAAGTTTGGGGCCAGATTTGCTGGGATTTTAAAATTTATGTTGTATATTTGGATGAATATTTGCTCTGGTGGAAAATAATCGGGTTTATAAAACGCTTTCAGAAATTATACCGGTGTGACTAAAACAAACCTATTATGTTGTCACATTTTCGTGACTGCTTTTTCGATAACCGAAAATATCATAGCTTTTTAGGGTCCCGTAGCCAAACAAGGAAACCTTATAGTTAAGGATAATTTAGTTTCGTTAGTATTAGAATAGTTTCAAAAAATACGCTGGACTTTTAATAGCCATTGTTAGTTTTCAGTTTATCGAGACATCATGGATTAATGTTTAGATTATTTATGGTTATTTTAAATTTAACCGCCTAAAGAGGCCACTTTTAACTGTTTTATTTGATAGTAACTGTACACAATCGGTATATGAATTCATGATGTATCGGTAGCCTCCTCCGTGGCATAATGGCTAATGTTGAATTCACAATCGGGACCCGATTTCTATTCCAAGCGAGGTAGCCTATCGGTACTCGGTTTGGTTGGTGGTAGGGCATTTTCTATGTCCGCCTGACGGGCTACCACCACGTTACCTAAGTCTGCCGCCAAACAGCAGTGTTAACATCACTGTTGTACTCCGGTATGAAAGTCTGAAGGTATGAAAGAGCCAGCGCTCATTAGGTTGAGGCTTCTGGATGCATACGCTTAACATACAACGGCCTTATCGTCGCTTACCATTAGCTAAGATAAGGCCAAGTGCACATCCATCATACATTTAAAAACCGGCCAAGTGCGAGTCGGGCTCGCGCACTATAATTGCATTATATAACTGCAAAAAATCACGTTTGTTCTATGGAAGCCTCTTTAAATATTTACATTATTCTGCTTTTTAGTATTTGTTGATATAACAACATAAATACATAATCTGTGAAAATTCAAACTGTCTAACTATCACGGTTCATGAGATAACTGGTGAAATACAGACAGATACGGAGAGCGGAGTCTTAATAATAGGATCCCATTTTTACTCTTTGGGTACGGAGCCCTAAAAACATATTCCAGCAATGACTATAAAAAGATGGATTGGAATTTGAAATCAAATTAGAATTGCGGAGAAATGTTGAAAAGAGTGGTTTAGGGTTCCACTAATGCTTAATTGGAGTCTTAAAACTATACAAATAATAATAATAATATATAATAACAAGAGACAGATAACCACTTTAATAATAAATTAAGGTCGCTCCTAATTGGAAAATCAGATTATAAAATAAAGGAATTGATGAATGATAATCCTGTATAAAGTTTTGACTATCTTTGTTTTGGGTTGTTGTATAAAATTTGACTTATTATTATATTACTATTTTGCTATGCCCAGACAGGGTTCATGTATGTAGATCTTAACTCTATTTAAACTCTAATGACTCTATTTACATGACTGCAAATAAACTGATTTGATAATAAACCCAGGAACAATTCAGTACTGTACTTGAAAGTAACTTATTCTGTCGTTGAGTTACTAACTTTTGTGTTTACATTTGCACGCAAGTTTAAGATTTTCTTGGACATTCGTGACTTTCACACATTAGTGATCGAATGCAATTTGTTTTAAATGTACAACGGAAAATGTTTTAGTTTCAAGCCAGCGATAAACACGGCATAAACTTGGTTTTTAGGGCTCCGTAGTCAAACAAGGAACCCTTATAGTTCCGCTCTGTCCGTCCGCGACTTAGTAGCGAGACCCTTACTACTGGAAAGCTGAAATTTGGTACGGGTATACATATTAATCATGACGACAAAGTGGTGGAATATAATTTTTAAGGGTGGCTCCCATACACGTAACTCGGGAATGAATTTTTTTTCTCGCGTCTACCTCATTATGTGGGATATTGTTGAAGAGGTCTTCTAGAAACATTGGGTCTGGGAACACAATTTTGTGATTGAGTGATCCGTTTGCGAAATATTAAACTTCATAGCGATAATGTTTGTCAGAGTAGGGTATTCTATCTTCTAGACTGTTACTTTTAAAAATCTTAAAAAATTCACTGTAGTAGTACATATACTAAAATTTAAAAGGAAACCATCACGATTAAACTGGCTTTACAGGTAAACGAGTTATAGTCGACCAAATTATAAAATGTACGCGGTGTGGTCAAAATAAAAATTTCACTCAAAATTACTTTTTATAAAACCAGTTCAACTACGGAGCCCAACACTGCGCGTGGCCCGACACGCACTTGACCTGTTTTTATTATTATAAGTTGTTATATAAACACAAACATATATTTGTTTATACATGTTTGTTCTCAATAGTTCCATGTTATTGTGAAATGGAACGAATCCCCACTATAGTCACTACTGCGATAGATCCCTTATCGTGTAGTTATGTAGTATGGCTTTTAAAAAAATGTTTAAAAGCTTCATTCACAAAGACTATGATTTCTTTTGGGATTTCGGTATTCTGGGTATAAAGTGGTATACAAGCAATACAGAGTACACTGTGAAATGCATAATCCAAGTGTACCGTAAGCGGAATAGCTACGGCTCGAAGTTATTGCTGCACCTACTTGTAGCTTATTACGGACGGCGGTATTACTTGTTATACTCGGGCATGATGTACGGAGTAATCGTGAAGAGGAACAGAAGTGGTATGGAGCGGAACACTAATTGATTTACGAAGCCTTATGTATATTATTTATGTATTTGCTTCTAATCAGCTACATCTGAGGGTTCCGCGTTCACGCGGACTCTCAATCTGAATTCGGGTTCGAATTCAGCCGTGTACCTATGAGTTGTTTTTCAATTCAAGTACATTATCCGACTGCTTAACAGTGAAGGAAACCTGCATGTCTTAAACAGGCATGTGAAGTCCGCCAATCCGAATTGGGCTTGCGTGGTGGACTATGGCCCATACACTCTCTGTAGCAGAGTAGGCCTGAGCCCCTGCAGTGGGGTATATAGGTGATGATGATTAATCGGCTCCAAGCTACAACCAATCGTGATAGCACTTGGTATGTTACCTTTAAATTAATTTAAGTACCGGGTTCAGCAGTTCATCGATGTCATTACATATGGCTCTCGTTAAGCGTTTCACTTGACCCTTTATCATGCGTACAGACAGGAAATTTAATGCACTACTGTATCCCACATTCACTTGTCTTTGTATTGCATTGTAAAACACACCGTTGCTTACCATCAGGAGAGTTCGTGGGCAATGCATAGTCCAATTTCCAATATATAAACACACTTGATGGAGATAGACATATGATTATTTTTTATCGCGGTGAATTATAAAGTGAATCCTGAAATATAATTACTGGAGTCGACAAGGAAAGTATTAACTTAAAATTTAAACACCCTTGTAATTGTACGATACGATCAGTAGAGTCTATTTGGATATCTTTAAGATCTTTCACCGATCACCAGTCCTCCTGCCCAGCAATTCGCTTATTCCAGATACACTGAAAAGCTTCCACTTTTCTTTAATTTTGCCCTGCTAACGAAATATGATCCGATGATCTTCAATTCATAGAAAATTCGATCCGTTTATAAAACAGCAGTGTTTTCTCGCAGTTAACGATATTGTATGGGTTTTTTGCTTGAGTACCGATCTCTAGCAAAGTAGGATTATTCCGACAAAAGGATATCGCCATTAGATTTCTAGACCACCACAATCTTACTTGCAAATATTTATTCAAATTATTTATACATGTAAATGTTAAAATTTTATACTTATAACTAATACTATTATAGCCCAGTCACATCTAAATACTAAACCTAACTAAACTACCACATAAAATATGTCATCCAGTCTTGCTCCGTTGGGCAGAGTGCACAGGATGCTGGCAGCGTTACCCCGATGGATAGATAGGCTGATTCTTTGACGGAGTGAGTTACCAGCTGTCCATCACCCATGGCCTCGACCAAGCATCCAAACAGACCGGAAACAAGCTGGCGCGTCTCCGGACCCCAGGGACCCAATATCTGTACTCCAAACGGGAAAAATATATAACCCTCCCCTAGGATGTTATATTTGCGCCGCTTGTTGCTTTGTTTGGTTATTTGTAAATTGGATAATAATCTTTAGACCTGTTACCCAAATCCCAAATATATTTAAACGAGATACTGTCGCATACTACCTATATATCATTGCTCCTTTAAAGGTATAAGATGATAAGTTTGCATAAGTTCACAGGACATGATCCTATCCATCTAAAATTAATTAAAATAAATGAGACGCGGGCTTTTAAACAGACCTTTGTTGCAAACTATGTACACTAATCTTAGGGTTTATGTAACTGAAATTAAATGTAAGCCGTCCCTTTAAAAGTTAACTTAGAAAGCTTCAGTGAAGTTGATACAAGTACTCTTGTTGAATAAAATACGTTTAATTATTTATGTACTAAGGGCCCACCTAAAATTGTATCTTGGGTTGTGTAAAATTAATCTCTTTTTTCAACAACTTTTTACGAAGATATACAAAATTGTATGTGAAAATGTGTACAAACATGGTATATTTATTCCCGAATATTTCTAGCTTACGCTTTAATACACAATGCGAGAAAAAATTCTAAATTGAGCTAAGTAAGGAGTGGAGAGAGTAACGGCACTTTTAGATTCAGAATAAACAGTATACAATACAAACAAACAGTACAAAACAATTTTTATTTAAACACATTATCTACTGGCAATAAGTAAGAAGAGATTGCAAATTTGCTTTTCATTGTAACATCAGCGTTCTTTAGTATTATGGTGTCAGAAAATATCAACATCTGTTGTCGCACTAGCCACACCGCTGAATTCAAGATAAGCTC